>PQWD01001013.1:5845-167664 GCA_019425675.1 Leucinodes orbonalis
TTAGGACTAGTCAGTGCTATGCAAACATCTTGTGTATTATCGTTAACTACCTTGCCATTTGTTCACACAATTATAATTTACTGTCTGCGTGAAACACTTTAAACAATACCTTCAAACAGCTGTGGCATACAGCGTGGAGTTTAATTCGGAGACGCGCACGTCCTTGTGGTCTTGTACAAACTTTATGTATAAATATCGCGAACTAAATGTACGTTTTACCATATTAAGTGTTGCGAAGAGGAAATCACAGTAGAGTATATTTAATAAGACACGTCGTGAATTTTAGGTGACGCAGATAGAGGACATATACCCATTATTGCCAAAGAAATCTTAAACTAAGCCATACTTAATGGGATGACCAATTGGTTCCGGGTTCGATCCCCGGGCAGTACAAACATTTGTGTGCATGAACATGTATGTGAGTATTGCTCTGGGTGTTTTCTATGTATAAAATGTATGTATTTACAAAAGAAAATTATAATAATAAATAGTAAATTATAAATTTTAATTTATATTTAATATTCATTATACATAAGTATGTTTATGTTGTTTAGTGCAGGCTAATTGCTTAGTTTGGGACTAAATGCGCTGCATGAATGTCTGTGGATATTATTTTTATTAATTTGTATCCTGCAGGCTACCTAACAAGATTAGCATACAAATCTGAACTTATCATATAAGTAACAAGCAGTTAGACGTTTCGTTAAATATGGTTCTCGTAAATTGTTATGCAAACACGTCGCAAACTTGGAGGATAAATCCAGAATGTTCGCGGAAGCGTGCGCGCGATCTCGCCAGCCGGTGAGCGTCTTTGCATGTACCCAAGTGATATATTTTATTTATATACCGTATTCTATGAAACGACCCATGTGGAAGTCCGCTTATATACAAAGGCAAACCCGGAAGAGCACCTACAATAATATATAAATAGGGGCTAAGCGCCACTTCTTAAAACAGTATTACATTAATATTAACTTTTCTGGTACAAAAATACCAACTTATCATTATAGTAATAGTTTTAAGAGATAACAGTACCTCCCCCGGGCCTCAATTCTACTAATATACTCGATATTACCACAACATAACGACAGTTTACGATCCAACTGTAAATTTGGTATTCTCGTGCAACTTGAATGTAAATGGTTTAAGATAGTAGAATTAATTGTCTATGATGTTACCAGTAAGATTCACCTTAAAGCAGAACAAAATGAGTGAACAATTTTACTATTCAGGATCCAATAACATTAATAGGAATGTATGTATTTAATAAAGAAAAGTTCATATTACAAGCTCCTTGCTTAAATTCAAATATATTTTTTTCTATTCTCTGCGTTATGATAAGCAGGTTTATTTGTATGTATTTTATGATTATCGAGTATAAACTCGAATGGAGACCGCGTACCGGCAAGCGCAGCGTGGGACGGCCGCCCACAAGATGGTCAGATGACCTAAGAAAGGTTGCGGGTACCCACTTGATGCAGATAGCTTCTGACAGGTCGGCGTGGAAGTTATTGGGGGAGGCCTATGTTCAGCAGTAGACATTATGTGCCTGAAATCATGATGATGAGTATAAACTCGTAATAAGTATACATACCTTACATAGAATCAAAGATTAAGATAAAGATTTAATGATGATACATATAACGACGCATGAAAAGCAAAGCAATGCCAGCTAAATGTACCATCTGTCATTCGTTTTAAAGTTAGCTTCCACCGTTTCATAGTCACCTACTTGCGTATTCTCGTTCCGGTGCATTCACAAAAGTGCATTTCCTGTTCCATCATTCCATTGAGCGAAGTCTAGGCTGCACTAGGTCATCTATTCAGCTCTGACTATGACCTAGGTCTGCACAATCGCCAGCGACACTCGACGTAATCCTTGTATTGTTTCCGTATTAGTAACTAAGCTGCGTTTTGTGTAAAGGCGTTTAACTTTTGAAGTAAATTAATTTCTTAAGTCTATGACGTTCGACTCATCTCATTTTTTGGTTATCTTCTATTTGTTTACGTAATTGTTTGGGTTTTGTCAGAACCCTGCGGTGCCGTGGCCAATCTTGGTCCATCATTAGAAACTGTATATTACACACCACAGCATAAGCTGAAACATGGCCCATTTCACCACAAATAACGATTTTTGTTTTTGTTTTTAACTTGGTTTTTATTTTCTTTATTTACTTTCCTTTTTAAGGTGTATTACATTGTTTTTTTCCGCATAATTGTATTGTATTGTTTTTGTGGTCTATAAATTTGTTTTCTCATTGACCTATCCATAAAAAATATATTGTTTGCCGGGTGGTAGTGGTGACGTGGTTCTACAAACTAATAAAAAAATATCTAACCAGTCATCCTACCTGCCAGTGTCTTCGGAACTTTACCAAAGGGGGGTTCTTTTAATTATTTTCTTTAGTTATTATTATTTTTTTTTAATTATAATATTTAATTTCCATATTTTATGCATAGTTAACGAGGTAGTATACTGTATGATCTAAGCCTGTGCCGAATGAGAGAAATAAATGTGACCAGTCATCCTCATCGACAAGACCTGAGACCACTTAGCGCACAAATTTAAGAATATACAAGAGATTTGTGACGTAGCGAGTCGATATACGAGCGCTTATTGGTGTTTGTCATTATAATTCGCGCAGACGACGCTTGCCAAATATAACTAATGTTGCCACTTCGAGAAGCCTCGCTAATTAGTGCCTCACATGCGAATATATGTTTGGTTAACACTAAGTTATCAGTTACAATGTCTGTTTATTTATTGTTATATCTCAACAGGGTTGATAACTGTAATGTTCCGTTTTTTGCCATTTGGCTACGGACCCCTAAAAACCTTTAAGCAGTAACAGACTTTTCAATCAACAAAAAATATTTAAAAAAGGAAAACAAGAACAGAACAGGAAGACTATCCAATAATACCAATCCATACTAATATTATAAATGTGAAAGTATCTCTGTCTGTCTGTCTGTTTGTTACGCTTTCACGCCTAAACGGCTGAACGTATTTTATTGAAACTTGATACGTTGATAGTAGGTAACCTAGAATAGGTTTTAGGCTACTTTATTCCGTTTTCACCCCCACTCCCCTAAAATGGGGGTTGGAAGTTTGTATGGAACATCCTGCAATTTTGGTAGTACGACGCTGAAATTTGATATGCGGACTGTTTGTCAGAAACGAAAAAATATGGCATATTTTTTTTTTCCAAAATCCACCCCCAAACCCTTCAAATAGGGGAGGAAGTAGTATCATATCCAATTTTCCGCAGTTTTTAAGGTAGATTTTATTGAAACTTGGTATGTTGATAGAAGGTAACCTAGGATAAATATATAATATATAAATATAAATATATTTGTTCAAAAATTTTACCCAAAAACCTTTATACTGATATAATATATAGATATATATAATGACATATATAGTGATGTATATATGTATTTATATGTTTTTTTTTAAATAGACCCCAAAACCTTTAAAGGTGTGGGGGGAAGCCCATGTATAGTTATATATATCCACAAAATTGACCCCGAAACCTTTAAATTGGGGGCGGGGGGGAGGAAGGGGATCCGTTTTTGGAAATGGACTCCAAAACTTTTAAACATGGGCGGGGGATTCCTATATATAGTGATATATATGTATACATAATTTTTCTTTATAAGTTTAAACAGTTTACAAGGTAGAAAGCTAAAAACAAGTATGATGGCTATTTGTCATGAACAATAAATCTTGCATATTGAAGTTTTTGCAAACCGGCCCTTAAAGCCTTAACTAAGAAAAAGAAGAAGCAGTGTTGCAGTGTTGAAATTATTCTGTTTTCGTTACCAAGTGGATGGCTCCACTTTCCTGGTAACGAAAACAGAATAATTTTGTCATCCCGAATTTAACGCGGGCGAAGCCGCGGGCAAAAGCTAGTTATTTTTATAAACCTTAACAATACCTATTTGTATGAGTAAATTTTAGACGCGACAACCCTATTGTTGCTTCAGTAACATAAAGCTAAACTTGTTATTTCATGTAATATAATCAAGGTTTGTCACTTTATTTGCCGTAATCTCATACTAACTCATACAATGTAACATAATATGTTTGTTCTAACTAATATTATTAGTTCCCCGTGAGCCATAGTTTGTTCCGCTTGTTACATATTCATAAATAACACACATTCATCGACCGTTGACGTTTAAAATTATACGCACAGAGTGTCACTTATCTTTAAAATGTGTTCCCGAAATACTTTATAGCTGCTCTGCTGTCTATGTCTGTCAAATAGTTTTCTGATATTTCGGTATATTTACTGTAGTGTTGCCAACTAGAAATATGTTATCGAATTGTTAATTTACTTTTTGCACTACGAAAGTAATTTCTTTGTTATTTCCTTTTGATCACTTCGCTTTCGCACCATTTTACTACACATTTCATGTTCTTTTTAGTTTTATCTCGGCTCTGTTGACAGATGCGAGCCAAATGTCTTTATTTTCCATATAATAACTGGCCCAATTTTGACACACTTTTGTTGACAGTGAGACTCCGTCCGTATTAACAACGGATAAACGTAAGCGTAGCGCGCTAATTCTAAATCTATGGGATAAACGGATATATACATGCTATTTTTCTGTACACATAAACCTATTATATCTAGAAACACCTATTACAAAAAGACATTATCATTTACGCAAAAATAGAATAACTTGGCGTAATAGAAGACTTGGGACACCACATGGGTCTTCAAATTCAGGACGCGGTCCTGCAAGGTAATTTACAGTTTGCTGGCGCTTCCAATAATTGTATATTTTGTTTAACCTTGAAAACGGAACCGTAAGACTAAGAAATAAGTAACAATTCAAATAAAAATTTACAGATGGTACCCACTTATCTCTATCAAGGAAATATATTTATCTTGCTGATTTTATTATAGCTCATAAAATGTACCATAACGTTAACTTCGTTTTTCGCAAGGGATCCCAGTTATTATATTTCGAGGAAAATACGTATCATTCTAGTATGACGTAAATGAAATTTCTTTTTTCCGCATTGACTGACTTTTTATTAATGCCGGTGTAAAAAAATTATGGTGTGGGTGATCTTTCTTTCTTTTCTTTCAAAATTAAGCATTACCCTGTAATATGGATGCTAAACAACGGATAAACATACTTGTACACTTTTTTGTAAATACGTACATATAATACATAGAACACACCCCACATCTATTACAAACAGATATGTTCATGCACACAAATATTTGCACTAGCTGGGGATCGAATCCTTGGTGTAATAGTAGACGTCTCAACCATTACACAAGATGGGTCGTTGAAAATGATAGTAATCATAATATTTTTTTTAATATTGTCTTATTTTGTGCCATTTACAGGCAATACGATGCCTAGAAGTAATTCGAGAAGGCCTTAGTCTTGCAGTGGCTTGGCTGTAGTATATACATACATACACACCCATATATGTCATATATTATTGATACGTGCTATGGAACGTTAATTGCTAAGACAGGTTGCGTCTGTACAATGAATCCCTCGTACATTAACCACGCTCTGTCTTCGTTAGGGATGGTAAGATACAACAGCGGTATCGATACTATAACGTAGCAAATATTTGCCTTTACCTAGCGATACATGTATCCTAGGCCGTTAATTGTTTTATGTTAAAGTGCACAAGACGGTCAAGACGCACACCTGATAGTAAGTGACGCCAGACCGTGACAGCGCATTGAAGGAGACCAACAACTGATAGACAGTTATTATTCTCCGTCAACGCCGCACTGCGTCCGACACCCGAGTCAACAGATTTTAAGTCTCTTATACCCAGTAATTTTACTAGCTACAGTGCCCTCATCCCGAACACAAAAGTTACTTGTAATATCAACCAACTTTATTTTGAAGACCTTAGTAGGGCTTCATAAACAAATATTTATGTAGCCTATTAAGGCTTTTACTTAAGTATCGACATTTAGCTTAAATTGGTTGAGTTTTATTGATCTGAAACATACACCTACATAGACATATCAAATTATTCAGCCTGCAATGTCTTAACCATATAATTTATAAAAAACACACAAAGCAACTTTTATTTATAATTCAAAACCACGATTCGTTCACGTAGCGATCGAAATCCAACTCTGTAACTCTAGTCTACACTACAGAGGCAGGTACTTTAATAGGTTTCAAACTATCAATACAAAAATGAATCAGTGCCTAAAGGAATATAATATCGAGTACGCACTGAAGTTTAGTCGCATAATGTCGTCCCTACTTCTAGTATGTAAAGTTACGCACGCCAAATCTGTCATCTGTGCGTGAAGACGACAGCCCGAGCATAATCTACGTAAACTCGTATAAGGTGCGAAGACATTAAATGCAGACTTGTAAAGATATAATACCTACCATTAGTTGAAGCTAAGCGATGTATTTTATTCAATCTATTTATTTACCAAGTAAATAAAAATATATTTACCAAGTAAATGAATAAATAATATCTACTGACATTCACACAGCGCTATCTAGCCCCATTTAAAGCGAAGAGCTTGTAGTTAGGGTACTAAACAACTTATAAACATACTTTCAGTTTTTTATTAGTACATACATTATATACATAAAAACACCCAAAACATTACAAACAGATGCCAAAAATGTTCGTAATGCCCGGGGATCGAATCTGGCCCACTTGGTGAAATAGCCGACGTCGCAACCATTGCACCACCTGGGTCGTCAAGTAGTATGCTTAATTGCCTCCGGGGTTCGAATATTGGGTTTAGCGTTTATTATTAGATCGTTGCGTGGTCCGGAGGTTGCAGGTCCGAATCCCACGGGGACATACAAACACACAAAGTGCGATTTTTCTCAGTTTAGTTATACACTGAATGCTGAATTACTTTATCGTCTGGAATGAAAGGTAATTCAATGCTTTCTAGGGCACGCTAAGTCGTTCAAGCCCGGCTTCAGTCTTAAAATAGTTGTTAACAACCACCAATCCGTATTGAGCCCGAGTGGTAGGTTGTAAGATAAGAAAAAAAAATTGGCTCATTACATATTTTACAAAAAAAAAATTTAACTAAAAACACAAGTATTCTGAGACAAAAGAAAGGAGCTCAGCTGAGTTCGCAACGAGAACAATCCCGTCTGTCTTCCCAGAATAGAAAAGAAGAGAAATTCTTGTTATTATTATTTAATTCTGTCATGATATTCGGGTAGTAAACTTGATTGAATTCTATTAAAATATATATAATGACTAACTCAACAGCTAAACATTCAATTAGTAAGACACTTTAATGCAACCTCCCAGAGGAAACATTAAAGATAACATCTTCGGTGTAATACACTGTCCTCTTTATCTACCTACGTATTGGCAATTATAGATTAAACGAGCACTCTAGTAGCTGATAGCTAGTGTTAATGGTTCTGTGACATTCAGCGATAAGAAACTCAATGCAAGAACTTTTAATTTCTCTGAATAATAAGTGTCCTGACTTAGTGACAAACAACAAAAAATAATCAAATTTAATGGAAGACCTCTAGCTCTACTACAAAACTGGAGTCAGTTACCATCTGAAATATTCCTTGAGCGATACGACCTGGCGAGCTTCAAGAAGAGAGCGCATTCCCACTTAAAAGGCCGGCAACGCATTTCTTTGCCCTTTGGTATTGCAAGTGAACATGGCCTACGGCGCTATTTACCATCAGATGAGCCGTCTGCTCGTTTCCCCCTTTCACATAAAAAACAAGGTGTTTTAAGGACCAACCCAGAGTCTTGGCGCACTAAGAGATTTCATCAGGATAACCTACCTTTGATTTTTAATTAATAAAGATTTCTTAAGAAAACAATGTACATTAAAATACTTACACATTTTCAAAACGTCATTAACAACAAATCAAGAATTAAGTGGATAATGTGGGTACTAAGTCTCGGACTAACATACATACATCAAATGTGTCTGTATTAAGTGCGAATCCCGTGGTATAGTTTTTTTTGTTATAAGTGTACAGGACGGTCTGGACGTTGACTGATGGTAAGTAATACGCCAGACCATGACAGAGCGGCATTGAAGGAGGCTGACTTCTCAACTATAACACTCATGGGTCGTTGAAAACGTCACGATCCACCCCTATCGTAAGTCAAACCATTATCATATTTGACTTGAAGGGTTTGTCTTGTCATAAAAATCAATATTTTTTATTTCAAAGTGATACCTTACGTATATGTTGTAAGGTTTTATTGATTCTATATAAACAAACACTCGTAGGTTATCTATTAATCTCATTTACCTTTGATCTGCCGACTGCATCGGCTACCAACACCATTCCCAGGGTATAAATAAAAGCTAAAGAAGTCAGTATCAGTCAACGTTTCCGCAATGATCAAAATTTAACGCAATATGTAGGTAAAGTTTTGATCTGATATTGGATAATGAAAATGCATGCTACCGCGACCGCAAACATCATCCGAATCAAATCATGGCATTAATTAGCGATGTTATATAAACCCGCAACGGATTAAAGGTACTTAATATTTCCATAATGAATGTGCCAAATCCTCAATACCTACTGTTTCAATTATGGTTTAATTTTTTATAATAATAAATAGATAAATCTCCACCAACAATTTTACGGTCCATTTGGTGTAATTGTTCAGACATCTGCTCTTACACCAAGGGTTCCGGGTTCGATCCCCGGAAAGTACAAACATTTGTGTGCATGAACATGTCTGTTTGTTTTGGTTTTAGACACAAATGTTTGTACTAGCCGGGGATCACCCGGAACCCATAACACCATATTTATCATTATCAGTTCATTAAACGTCCCCACCAAGGGGCACGAGCCTACACGTTTACGGTGTATAGGCCTTAGTCGTCCACGCGGGCCCAGTGCGAATTGGCCTACTTTAAGTACAACCTTTAAATTAGCGAAGGCAGGCGAGCACAGTGTTCCTCACGTTGTTTTGCCTTTACCGTAAGAGCGTCGGATAAACGTACATATAATTTCGAAAATCCGAAAACACATTTGTACGTGGCGGGATTGCAACTTGGACATTCCAGATCAGAAGGCAACAGTTCACACTAATGAGTCACTGACGCTCTTATATTACACCATATTCCGGGTCGTCAAATTGTATATTTCTTAGCAACGTCTTTTAGCTATTTTCATCAAACAATTGAATCAATCAGCCAATAACGTCTCGTTGCGATTTACAGGCCTTTTCACAATGCACACCTAGGGCTCGTCACCCACCACGCGGATCCTATGCAAATCCTAGCGCATTCACGAGTACCAACCTAAAATAGGACAAACAGCTTAACGTGCTCTTCTAAGCACAAAATGATTTGAAGACAAATTTTTTAGTACCTATACGGCCTTTCTATTCATCCTTTCGCAGTCCACTGCTGGACATATTCCTCATCCGGCCTCCACCAGCGACCTTACGCAAGTCGTCGGTCCCTCGGTCCGGGCGACCTACGCTACGCTTGCCAAGACGCGGTCTCCACTCTAGAACTCGTCTGCTCCAACGGCCATCGGTTCTGCGACATACGTGACCAGCCCACTGCCACTTCAACTTGCTGATCCGGCGAGCTATGTCGGTCGGTCACTTTAGTTCTCTTACGGATGAAACCATTTCTGATCTTATCCACAAGAGAAATTCCGAGCATAGCTCGCTCTATTGCGCATACGACCTTTGCATTGTCATAATTGCTTGTCTTCCGATTGCGATTTTTATCTGATCGCGATGTGTGATGTACTACTAGGTGTTTGATTCAGTCTTGAGTCGTCTATGTAGGTACCAATACAGTGCCAGACATCTTCCAGACAGAAGTGTTATGCACAGCCTGTAGTTCAAAAATCGGACACCGTTGCTAGTTAAATAATTATTAAGTATCTACAGTTATTAGTTTCATCCAACATTGCCTCCATCATGGACAGGCATTAGACTTACCATAATGTGAGCTAACTAGCCATCGTGCCCACTTTTTCAACATAAAAATGTCTCTTCATCTTCACTACATAATTATAATAGCAAACTTATGTCAATACGTGGTTCATACTATTCACAAACTTAAATACCTAATAAGATTCTAACACCACATGAGTAAGTATAAATAGGGATAAAGGCTTAACCGAAATACTAGATGGATTCATTTTTCAATTCGTTACGTTAAATACTATACGAAATGCTATTGTTCTCTGTCACGGCTGATCGCCGTGGTCTTCATAACTATTAACACTGAAGATCGTCGGTGGCTTATTCGTGTAGACTGTTGCCTTTTTGATCTGGATGGTGAGGGTTCAAAGTCCGCCACATACCAATATCTTTTCGAATTTATTAGTTCGTTTATTCGACGCTCTCACGATGAAGAAAAGCATCGTGAGGAAACTTGTGCACGCCTACGAAGAAATTCAAAAGTTGTGTGTGAAGTCTGCCAGTGCCAGTCCGCTATGGACCCGCGTGAACGACTAAAACCTATACTCCCAATACGGGTAGGCTCGTGCCCTTTGGGGGAGACGTATAATGAGCTATAATGATGAATACATAAAGGTACAGCTTAAATAACGCGTTATTTAACGTATATGGTTTACAAAAATCATGGTACATTATGCGAAAAAACGTAATTATGGTATTATTATTGGCCTATAATGTTACTATGTAGACCATCGCACGCAGCATGAATATGAGGCATTTCGGCACATGATTCTGGTGTGCCATCATTATATTTCAATAAACGATAATAAGAGAAAATTAATCTTTACAATTTACTCCAAAAGCCTTCCTCAGATAGTTGTGATGATTATATTAGTTTGGATTCAATTATGAACCCCTCTTGCTGTAGGGGCTGCATCAATCGACTCAGTAATTAAACATTCATCAGAAAAACCTTACCTTTTATTGGTTATTCTATCTTTCTAACTGTCAATCTTGAAGACTATGTGAAAACCAATGATTATCTTCCAGTTGTAGACTGCTACGGGCTGTGGAAGTTATCAAAATTATGCATTTTTTGCGTTGCTTATATGTAACGAAGGAATACTCTCTTCGCTTAGTTGGTGTTATGTTTGACAGTTTATGGATATAGGAATAGGTAAATTAACAAACTCCAATAGATTCGAGCGCAACAATAGATTGCAAAACAACACTCTTCAAGTGTGAGTAACAAAAGTGTTTACAATGTATTTTAATGACGCATCTGTCTGTCCAAGGCATTTGTTAATTTATGTCTAGATTTTAATATCTTCATATTAAAAACAAGATATAAATTAACAAATGGCTTTCATAGGAACATTTTTTGAGTATCCTTGGGATATAAGCCCAACGGGTTTAAATCCATAGACATACGCCCAACGAGCTAAGTACTAGATGTATTTTTAACCCGCTTTTATTAGCTTCACTCGTATTTAATAAAATCTTGGAATGTTAATTTGTTGTTTGAGTTCGCTCACCTGCTGATAAGTGATACGCCTGACATGACATACGCAATGTTAACGGACATTTATATCGTAAAGTACATTGCAGCCCTGGAAATCATGAACACATTTCATTCCCACCATACTAAAAATCAAGATTTATTATGCCCCTGCTAAACTAAGCGCTCTAATGACAATTAAATCACAAGATTGATAAGCTGTTGATGATTAATCACGATGTCAAGCTGGGGATTTCAGAGCCGAATGAAGCATAGTTGTTTGTAAACAAACCGGAGCATGAATTTTACGTTATTAATAATCTCGTAATTGTTTTCAAACCTAATGACAGTTTCAGATCGCAATCGAGAATTTCATTAAATGCTTTTTCAATGAGTGTAAGTAATTTTCAATAGGTAAACAATCTTTTTAAACGTTGATTCCGTAAATTTACTGTTGTTTGATTGTCAGATTTATCATAGGTGACCAATGTAAATTACCAACAAAGTAATTGTAATTACTTTGAAGATTCCAGAACGAAACCACAAACAAAAGATCAACGTAGGGAGAGAGGAAAACAAATATTGTGATGCGAACCAAACGATAACTCCGGATGTAATTTTTTTAACATAATGTGAAGTAACAAGTTTCGTACAAAAGCTAAACATAATTTATGTTTATATTTCTTCCATCAGACGTGATAAGTTTTGAGAACTTATTTTTACTTGTTTGCATAGCAAATATTTCAATAACTATTTGTGTCGCGATCCCATTAATATTTTTAAAAAACACATTTCGGTGAGTGTGCGATGGAATTACACGCGTTAATTCCACCAGCCCCTTTTCACCATCGGGATACAAGACGGGGGCGAGCGTTCCATCCTCACGTGGTAGACATTCCACACATCCGCACAGCCCGCTATGGTGCTTCGTTCTTAATGCGCACCGCAAAGGAATGGAATTCTTTGCCTCCTTATGTGTTCCCCGATCATTACAACCTGGCCGTCTTCAAGGCAAGAGTGAATAGGCTGTTTCTAGGCAGTCATGATCCATCCTCGGCCGCATCTTCACTTACCATCAGGTGAGATGGCGGTCAAATGTCTGCCTATAAAGGATAAAAAAAAAAAAAAACTTTCTGATATCAACTTTATAGTATTCTCTATCTCGAAAATTAACCGGACCCTGCCTTAAGTTATTAGAATTTAAGCAAAACGTTGTGTTAAATCAACGAAACAAGTCTCTTGAGGCCGCCATGCTTTGGGAGCATGAGTTAATATTATTCGGCTACTACATCGTCCAAAATTAAGGTGGACTGTTTTTATTTTGGGAGTGACTATTCGTTGTTGTCGTGGGTAGCTTTCAAAGGTTCGCCGGAAAAGTAGCGGTTGCAGATGGTTTTCAGCCCAAGACAGATCGTATCAACCCCGCATGGTATACGGCCCAATCTCATCCGAAACGTATGGTAAGGCAAGTACCCTGTAGATAGACGTTACAAGTTCGTTAAATGATTGATTCTTGTATAATATTATGCAACATTATAAGCTTGTTAACTAAAAGTGCTAAGAGTTAAAAAAACTGGAACTATTTTTTACGCGGACGAAGCCGCCGACAAAGCTAGACATACATTTATGTGCAAATAAGCGGTACGGTCGGTTCGCCAAACGGCTAACAACAAATGTCACTAGCATGAAAAAAAACATATGAACACTCGTAAAAGCGCATTATAATAGCCACAGATTAAATAATATATACTAACTAGCTTTTGCGTGCGACTTCGGCCGCGTGGAATAGTTACTTTGGCCTAACGCTCTCTTTAACCCGCTACTCCGTTTATATAGGTGAGTTAAAACCATGTCTCATAAGATATTCATTGAAGTTGAATTATGTGAATAACAATTTAGTTTTAAGGTATTTATTTGATAAGGATTATTATCATATTTATGAAAACACCTTCGCAAATGATGTATTATTTTAAAATTAGCAAAAAATGTTTATAGGGAGCTAACCTTAAAAGATAGACATATGCTGTAGCGGACTTTTTTGTAGACCTAACAGGGGATTATTCAAAGAGTTCGTGGTCAACGTTTCAGTTCACCCGAGGTTAACTTCGAACAGGTTTCATTAAAAATATATAAATGTAAAAGAGTGTTATCAAAAATAATATAACACAACCACTCGTTTGGTTACCAAAAAAACTGGGTGTTTCCAGTCCTGAGAAAACCAGTTACAATGTACCTCATCTGTGGCATCGGTACGTAAACCGTTTACTTTGATAGTTTTCCTGTTTTGTGATAAGGGTGATAAAAATAAAATTATCGTGTTTTTTGGTGAATGAACCTCAACTGCCACTACGGTCTCGTGCTTAGCTTAAAATCAGAAATTGAGACCGTTGAATATGTTAAGATAACTAGCAAAATACCGGGTATAAGAGACTTAACATCTGTTGTCTCGAGTGGCGGGCGCAGTGCGGCATTGACGGAGAATAATAACTGTATGACAATTTTTGGTATCCTTCAATGCCGCTCTGTCATGGTCAGGCGTATTACTTACCATCAGGTGAGCGTCTTGACCGACTTGTTCACTTCGTAAGATAAAAAACTGAGTAAAAGAGAACTTACATCAGCTACATTATGTGCATGAACTTGTCTGTTTGTATTGGTCTGGTGAGTGCCCTCATCTCGATATACAAAAGTATATAACACTCCTGTTAAACGGCACGATATCTGGCACAGCGGTGGTACCTACCTGGACGATTCAGTATCGAGTTTTCCACCTAGTATCATACTCGTACCATGGCTTTTTTGTTGCTTCAGCAAGCGAAATCAACGTTCTAACATGGTATTTTGGCTCTTATATTTTGGGACAATTGGGGGAACCAAAATACAATGCACTAACCAAACCTGGAAAAAATGTTGCGAAGGGGCCTATTTTACTATCCCGTAGAATAATCACACATGTAATGACCTCTGCTAGATTAGGACTACGTAACATTAAAATGGAAGTACACATTTCAATTTCTACATAAAAACGCCATCGTACTGTCTACTAGTTAATATTTAAAAAAAAATATTTTTACATGTTAATAATACAATTCAAAATAACGTCTTCAACAAAAAGGCTGATAGAAACAAAGTTATCCTGTGGAGCTTGTCCTTGAACTAAACATAGTATACGCTAATGTTTTGCATGCGCAATTATTGCTTGCATTATTTAAAACATTAAAATAAATTATGCTTAACGCAGGAAAATGCTTCAGAGACAAAAAACACATTATTTATCCAAACTAACAACTGTGTTAATAAAGAGGCAAGAATAAATAAGATTAAACACTACATAGTATGAAATAAAGTCGCTTTTTCTGTCCCTATATCCCAATGTACGCTCAAATCTTTAAAATCTCTCTAATTTCGAAGCGATTTTAACCAATACAGCGTTAATCCATATCCAATGAAATACCTTAAATACATTGTTGATTTAATATAGATCTGAAAAGCCCTATACAGCATATGATTTAAATGAATATTTTCGAAGACATCACAGATTTATTAGTTGCCAACCGGGGAGGCGAGAGTGTACCTATTACGAATATCACTATTGCACCCGTGCGAAGCAGGGGCGGGTTGCTAGCTAAGTATAATATTGAAAAAATAATTTTCTTCATTTTCAAATGGTTAGATTATCACAAAAACAAGACACTAGTTATTTGTAATCTGATGCCCTTCATAGTACGGTTGAACGAACCTGAGTGCATTATTAACTGACAATAACATAAAAGACTTCAAATGTAACTGAGTGTAACAAAACCGAAAATATAAGGAAAACACAGCATCATTGCCGGTAACAAACGTTTTATATTTATTTAAAATTAAATCAAATATTTTTCACTTATTGTTCGCGTAAAATGAGAAGACCTTTGCGTTTAGAGCAGTGCACTGCGATTGATTGAAGGTAAACATTTTCGTTGCGGATATACGAGGCATTTTTTCTTTTTTTTTTCGAATTGGCTACTGCTGTTGGCCGCAGATGGCCTTTACAGCTTCACCGAGCAATTGGCGAGCGCAGATGGCTCTCAGCCTTAAATATTTACACAACGAGCCTAAGGGCGTCCTCGAACGGGAGATATACGAGTACTTTATGTTAAAAACTACCTATCAGTAACAGTTTAAAAGTATTAAGGCTCTGTAACCTGTACGGGAAAATCCCCTTGCATCGCAATCACATTAGTCACAAAGAATACCTATAGTTATTAATCTTAAACATCTTTGAAGTTATTTCAACGAATATAATTTGCATACAATTATTGTTTTCTTTGTAATCGCGACATTATTTGCGCTTGATAACGTACGGATATTATACGGTTTTCATATTTGATACCTCTCGAATCTTTAACCTAAAGCATTAGCACTTAATTATTTTCCCTGCTGAAGTTGGAGACCTTTAGGATACTCAAACTTGTCCTGTGAAATAATCTTAACAAACACAATAAAAAAGAGATGCTTACCACTTTATCCAGCAGCCAGCTCGCTGGGAATATCAGCGGTATGTACGTTATCATGTATATCATGGAGGTCCAGTACACGGTGATGCTGTCCACCCCGTAGTACTTCACGACCGCATCTTGGATGATGCTGTACTGAATCCACTGCATCGAGTTCGATGCCGAGTACAAAACGAATATGAAGAGAACAACCCATCTCACTGGGAACTGAACGTACTCCACTGGTACTTTCTTTGTAGGAGATTCTAGGACCCCTCCCTTTTCAGCTACTCCATCCATCACGCTCCCGCATACCTCCATATTCTTTGGTTCACCCATCTTTGACTTATTTATTCACGTAAATATTATTTAAAAATACTTTTATTCTTATATGTAATTATTGTCTCCAATTGGACTATCAATTTGGCATTTATTTTATTGTCTAAATCTTTAAATCAAGGGATAACATTTAATAAATATTTCTGTTTTACTACATCAACGCTAGCTAAACCTATAAATTATCAATGCTTCGAGCTATGTTTTTAATCTGTTTAAAACTATTATTGTCAGATTTTCCCGCGCGCGTCCGTGTTCTGTTTTGCACGCCAAACGTTGTAAGAGGCGTGTGTGTCGCGCGGCGATCCGCCGTCTACTGTTGGTGTTTTCCTTCAATCAGAGGCTGAATGGAGTGTTTCCTGCGCACCCTCCGTCCGGGCCGAACACAATTACAACTCGGCCCAGACCCGTCTGATCATCAACAGCGTAATCGCAACTCGCCATTGAGAACTATCAATTATCATTGTCATCTACATACGGTACTCTGTTTGCGTGTATCACGCGTATTTGTTGTTAAGTGGATTTTGTGAAGTGATTTTGGATATGCAGATTCAATTCTAACTATCACCTCTACCAGAGATTATGGTAAGCGGTAAGAGCATTGCTGTCCACAGCTAAACATGGGTGTCACCCATTTCGCGCCAGATATCACGATCCTAAGCCTCCATCAGAGACATTTCGCAAGTCAGTCATCGGAGACATACGCTACGCTTACCAAGATAATGGACAAAATATTCAGCGAATAAAGTATAGTAGTGCTTTCGCATATACTCATACAATTCAAGCACCAACACGTCGCAAGCGTGGAAATAATGGTTAAATGCTTGAGATTAAATATCGGTGAAGGATTCACGTTTTTGCTGGACATGTAACGGGCTGTGGTTAAATGCTTGAGATGAAATATCGATGAAGGATTCGATTTTTATGTTTCTGCTGGACATGCTGACAGGCTGTGACAGTTAGTGCATTTAATGCATTTTAAATCTTAATACCCTAAGACCCATAAATAAAACAAGACGGCAACCATGTAGACAGCCTGAAGTTTAGTTATTTAGATTCCGTCAATTGTCCGAACAATTGACGATTCAAAAGTATCTGTAAGAGATTTATTTGAATATAGATTTTTTTCTTTCTTTCTTTCTTTCTTCACCTGAGTATAGTACGTCCGAGATTCCAAAGTGGGATCATCGTGTTGTTGGTAACTTGTTACGTCGAGATTTTAAAGTCGCGGTTTTTATAACTAATACCTCTCTAAAATCTCAATTTCAATCATTCGAGCCTAAAATAACCACTGCTGAACGAAGGCCTGTCAATCCATTGAAGTTGACATCCATCTCCGACCCGCCACCTTAACCAGGTCATTTATCCATCTAGTTGGGGGTCGGCCTACGCTTTGTTTTCCGTTACGCGGACGCCACTCGAGAATCTTTCCGCTCCATCGGCCATTGTTTCTACACACTAAGTGCCCTGCCCACTGCCACTTCAACTTATTTATCCTGTGAGCCTGTGTGTCGGTCACCCTAGTTCTCCTATGGATATCCTCGTTCCGGATCTTATCGCGTAGAGAAAAACCTAACGTAGCCGATCATAGTTAAATTGAAATACATATTTATAATGGAAACGTTAATGCAATTGATTATGTCTAGTAACATCAGATTCGATATCGCCAGGTAACTCTTGCGGTGTAATTGGCAGACGTCATTTCCTTTCATTGTCCGCGTTAGTGTACAAACTAGTTTCCCACACTGATATCACATAATAACGATAACGTTTGCCTGAGAGCTGGATTACGGCTAGCGCATTTGGCTGTTGATCGTGCAAGTTAAGCGACTGTTACAGTGGTCGGTCGTCAAATGTTTTTTTATAAGTGTACAGGACGGTAAGGAAGCTCACCTGATGGTAAGCGATACGCCTCACTATGACAGAGCGGCATTGAAGGAGACCAACTATTGATAGACAGTTATTATCCTCCATCAACGCTGCACTACGCCCGACACCCGAGACGACAGATGTAAGGTCTCTTACATCCGGTAATTTCACTAGCTACAGTGCCCTCATCCCGAAACGCAAACGAGCATCTCTTGCTTCAGGGGACGATATCTGGCACTGATGTTGTACCTACCTAGATGACTCGGTATCGTCTACCACCTAGTAATATTAACCAGTGTTCCTCTATGCTTTTGATGACACTTACTCGTAGATCCGTTGGTGTTAACCTAAATCTTAGGATAGTTGTCGTTACGTAAAAGAGACAGACAGAGAACTGGGAACTTCGCACGCTTAGTGTTTCTAGTGAGTCCAGTTACCAAAAGGCCAAAATGCCTGTCACAATGGTAGACCGTCGGATGGAAGAATTTCAGAATATTTCGACGACCCATTTCGTGTAGCGGTTGAGAAATCGACTACTACACCAAGGGTTCCGAGTTCGATCGCCGGGCAGTACAAACATTTGTGTGCAAAAAATATATATAAGTATGTTTATCCCTTGTTTAATACCCATACTACATGCTTCACGCTTAACTTGGGGCTAGATGGCGTTTGTGTAAATGTCAGTGGATATTTATTGATTACTCTCAATTCAGATTTAGTGTAATGGCAGCGATTATGTGCATTGCAATCTCACTTAGCATATACTGTAAACTAAATAGAAGTGATTGTAAAATATATATACTTTCTCACCTATTTTAAACATCTCTAAACCTTAATTCTTCATGTTAATGCGCGTTGGCTCAGCAAATTACGGAGGTCGTTAGCGAGACAGATGTTACAAAGCGACTCCAAGTCTACAGCCGTTTAATTAATATCATTAAAGATGCTTTTGTGAGGAAATCCATGTCAGCTTTGTATAATAAGGTAGTTAATTATAAAATCAACTCAGAAACTCCCCTTCTGCGTGATATTTCGGTTTAAACTTCATCAAAATCGACCAGCCTATTACGTCCTACTTCAGGGCACAAACATCTTGCAATGCGTGGTTAGAATGGGTCTTAACCCACTTCAAGGTCCCAATGCAGAATATTGCGCGGATGTTAACGACTTCCATGCTAAGTTGGACCTGTGTAGGTTCTTCGAAGATCTGTTTTTTTAAGTGTTTCAGACAGATTTTATTATTACAAGAAATCAGCTCTTAATATAAGGTAGTACCTTGAGGCAAATATTCTAACATCACTAACAATCACACAAACGGCCCTGTACGGTAGGTTACGGCCCGAACTCCCCATAGCTATGTTATGTGAAAAGGGTTGTCTTTGCAGTAGAATGTTAAGGCGATGATGATGGTAACCTCACCCACATGGCAAAATCATGACCAGTCCCCTGTGACGCCGTGGTATCACTCCTTAATATACCTTACCAACGATGACATTATGCTGTGTAGTCGTTGTACCTTACTTATTTCCAATATAACCATGGGAAGTCGCATGCAGAATAAAACTTCGGCTTGATTGAAATTCTCGTTATTGTTTTCCTCCACAAAAACACGTCTTGCACAAATTTTGACCAGAGTAGAGAAGGGATGAGTGAACGGAACCTGAAATGATTTCTCTTTTTTCATAGACAAAACTAAATTAAAAAAATAACATACAACTATAGTCATAGACTGGTTGAATAGCCTCGTCATTCATACATCTACCGAACCTAATTGTCATACGTCTCTTTAGTTCCAATCACACATTATTTTGTTTTCTCGCATTATAGAATTGATCATGTCATAAAAGTGTACTTAGGACTCTTACATCCAATCTATTTTATGAACAGCTATAGTAAAGAATCAATTAGGAAATATTAATGCCTTCCCCCAGCGTGAGGAGGGATCTCGGTAAATTACCAAGCTCGTTAGTACAGCTGCGACTCGTTTGCACCAAAAGTCGTATTATGAATATCGCATACATTTGTATTTTGATCAATGATATTCTGTATATATAAAGGTAGATACGCCAACCGTGCCTCAAAAACGCACCGACAAAAGAATAGTTTGTAGGCTTTTGTTAAGGTAAATGTACGCTCATTCGAAATATGTTTGTGTGTTGTCGCTGCATTCGGAACACTTTTTTCGATTGTTTTGTGAGCATATCACGAATCTATACTTTTTACGTCATTGATTTTGATGGGAAATATTGCCGTTTGATAAGTGTATACGATGTTTGAGATGTCGAAATCGGAGGTATTTTTTCATACTTGGAGCTTCCGCTGCGTACGCTGTCGCAGTTTCGCAAAAGACATGTATGAGAGTATTCTCCCTTTTAAAAGGTCAACAAAAAAGTCCGCGGCAGCATATGTCTATCTTTTAAGGTTAGCTCTCTATGACACATTTTTGCTGTTTTTTTCTAAAATTATGCATAATTTGCGAAGGTGTTTTCATAAATATGATAATAATAATCCTTATCCAAATAAATACATTTAAACAAAATTGCCATTTTCATCATTTAACTTTAAATGAATATCGTATGATATATAGTTTTAACTCACCTATATAAACGGAGTAGCGGGTTAAAGAGAGCGTTAGGCCAAAGTAACTATTCCACGCGGACGAAGTCGCATGCAAAACCAAGTTATAATTATATGAGCCATCGTTACCGACAGTGGCAGGTAAAATGATTGAGGACATCTTCAAGAGTATCCAGTACAGGTTAGCTTGGAAATCAAAGATGTAATGGATGTAATGCATTTTGTCATCAAGGTTGACGCAGAAGGTTATAGAAGGATATATTTTTCCTGTCATAAGGACTGGCGTGCAAGAGTGCCCGGTTTGCGAAATATTGAGGATAACTTTCTTATGCTATTTTGATAGTAAGTAATGTTAATTTTTTACAAGTTATTTTAGACAAAATCTATTGTTATTAAGTACATAGATTTCTATAAATCTTGCACATCTAAAATTGACCTACTTTTTTCCTGCCTATTTATCCCAAAAAGCCACCAATTTTAAACCTTTACTTCATTATTCGCAAGCGATCTGGAGGGTTGTTCAAATGCCGCCACGTACCAATGTATTGTGGAATTTCCGCAATCATTATATGTACGTTATCCGACGCTCGTACGGTGAAGGAAAACATCATGAGTAAACCTTCGCACGCCTGCTAAGAGGTTCAAAGGTTATGCGTGAAGTCGGCCAATTCGCACTGGGCCTGCGTGGACGACTAAGGCCTATACACCCTATACGGGTAGGCTCGTGCCCCTTGGTGGGGGACGTATAATGAGCTGATGATGATGAATCCGCATACCGGATTACATATTGGAAACAACTTCATCATTATCATAACAATTTCCGTTCAGGATGTCGCATAGCGATGCTGTTTGAGAAGGCTGTCTACAGCGAAACGTTACTAGACTGGTGTATTTTAAAAAGATACGAATGTAAGCAAACATAGAATTTATCCATTGAAAGCGGATTTGGCACGTTGTGTACACGGACGCCGGACGCAGCTCGGTCGTGTTTGTTTGGTGGAAATTGAAACGCGATGATATACGAGTATATGTTAAACGGTTACAATTTTGGGTAACAGTGTACTTTTACCCTTTTGTAGAAATAATTAAGTTTTCGTAGAAGTTAAATACTTATTTCAGGAAAAATAAAAAAATATTTTATAAATTTCATAAGACCTTAATAATAATATTTCATTCAAAGACCAATCGACTGACGACTTGTAAAATACGGTTGGTAGAAACTAAAATCACCATTCTTTATGTTTTAAATTGTGTAGTTCATAGCTATCCTAGACTTTTTAGGAAGTGCTAGCGGTTGGCCAGGGCTTCAATTGCTATACAGTGGAAAGTACAACAGACCTGTGAGCCCCTAAATGCCTTTAATAGAACCCCCTTACATAAAGAAGACACGATCAGAGTATAAAACAAGCCATTAGCTCTGCATTATGTCTGTAAAAGGATACTGACGTCAATTAAACGGTAATTGCAGCAATTTATCGTCATTTGGTTTCTGAAGCAGAGTGTATATTTTATTAGCGGCTTGCCTTGTTGTGATATTATAGTTACGAAGTAAGGAAAACTTCGAGGTCTTAGTCTGAATCCTTACTTTAAACATCATCAATAAATCTAGTTACAATAATAATAGAAAGTACAAGATTTTTGTATGCTCTTTGTGACAATCTTCATCGTCAGCCTATACGGCCTACCTGGGCACAGGCCGTCCCACACAACAGAGTTATGGGGATATTAGGTTCATTGCGGATACGTTGTTAACGTCCACCAACAACATATCTCTGTTGTGTGTGGGACGGCCTGTGCCCAGGTAAGCCTATGTGATGTCTCAGTCAGCGTTTGTGTTGGTCGCTTTCGTTTTGTGTCGCCATGCATTTCTGTTGTGAGTACTCCAATATACGCGTTTTCGTATTGGACTTGATGAGGACCGTATACTAGTCGTAGTGCGCCCACGAGGTCATTTGCCTTTCCCCTTGCTCGACTAATATACCCGAATAACTCTCACGGTGAAGGAAAACATCATGAGGAAACCTGCGCACGCCTGCGAAGAGATTCAAAGGTTGTGCGTGAAGTCGGTCAATCCGCACTGAGCCCGCGTGGACGACTTAAGCCTGTACACCCGCCACGGGTAGGCTCGTGCCCCTCGGTGGGGACGTTTAATGAGCTGATGATGATGAAGTCATCATCTACCTTTTTAACCTAGTTGTCGGTCCATATTATTGGGAAGCGGATTGGACTCCTACAAAACCTGTAACACGCCGTTCGTTATGGGTATATATACCCATAACGGCTAGATATGTCTTTCCATTTTTTACGTTGACGCGATTCCTCAGCCATCGATCATCACCACAATGTCCGAACAATGTGATTGTTCTCATTATCTGGTTGAGCCATTGTTTGCATTTATCATAGGCCTCTGTGTCCGCAAGATTAATTACACCACAGTCCAGTTCACGGTCGCCCTTTTTATTTATGTTTTGGGAGACACACGAGTTTCTGAAACCCCCATTCGTCTACTGAACAACTAAAAACAGTGGGAAGTTTATTATTTATGTGTTTAATTTAACGTCTGCTTTTAAGGTCTGGCTAATGTATCTAAACTTCTAATATAATAATTTAGACAACCATTAGTAGGACGCCCTCCGGACCCATGGAATGACGACATGCGAAAGGTCGCTGGTGGAGGCTAGATTAGAAAAGCGGAGGACCGGGATATCTGGCGCGAAATGGGGGAGACCTATGCCCAGCAGTGGACTGCGATAGGTTGAATAGGAGACAACCATTTGGAGCAATTGTTTGAGATTCAGGCTACGCTCTAGGTTTGAGATTCAATTACTTAAAACATAGTTTGAAAATTTAGGTAAAAGTGCAAATGTTTCTGTAAGTATATTTCATGTATCATTTGTCATTAAAAACAAATCTATACTCAAGACATCGTGTAATGTTTAGGTGTACCTGATGGTAAGTTATACCACCACTCATGGACAATCGCAACTCTGAAGGGTCAACTGGTGGTGGCTGCCATCCTTTCAAACCTTTGACCGCTAGAGACGCTTTAAAGCATCCTAAACAATAGATTGTCCATTGTGTCTGGATTCCTGGTGTTCAATGATATTAACGTCCTGTGAAGAAATGCACTTCTGTGTAAAATAAAATGAAATGAAAAGAAAGACCTCATATCTGTTGTCTTGGGTGTCGGCAATATATGTAAAAAAGTATGGATTTGTGATATGTTCACAAAACAATCTAAAAAATTGTTCCGAATGCGTTGACAGGACACACACACACATATTTCGAATTTTGAACACATTTACCTAAACAAAAGAGTACAAACTGTACTCTCCTCGGCGGTTCGTTTTTGAGGCACGGGTGGCGTATCAACCTTTATATATACAGATTTACAGAATATCATTGGGTGTCGGGCGCAATTCGGCATTGATGGAGAATAATAATTCTTTATCAGTTGTTGGTCTCCGTCAATGCCGCTCTGTCACGGTAAGGCGTATCACTTATCATCAGGTGAGCGTCCTGACTGTCCTGTTAACTTTGTAAAATAATAATAAAATATGTCTCGCACTAATATTATAAAAGCGACAGTTTGTAGGTATGTTTGTAACTTTTTAAACGATTATAATTTGGTAATTGGTTGACACTGGATTAACACAAAGGTTACGCCTTAGTGCGGAAAAATATCATATATCGCGGGTAACACCGCGGGGTATGGGTAATTAGTATGGCTAAAATTCAATACTGATTATTATTATTTATTTAAAACTCCAATATATACCAAAGCTGTATGTCCGACATCACATTACCCAAGCGGTATGATCAAGACAAATGTATAAAACATCACACTATAAATTCTTTCCTCTATACAATCAATCTATCAATAAATATAATAAAAATGTTTATAAAATAGCTAGCAGGAAATGACTTGGGTTGATAACCAGCTTTTCAAAGGGGGACATGATAAATAGTGGTCGGTTTACAGGACAAAGAGGGACGCCTCCGCCATTTGTCAAACTGACGGTCTGTGAAACTGCGTCTTGCGGGACATGTCTTATATGAAATGCAGACGTTACTTACTAGATAACAAATCTAATCTGGGGGCACGGCAGTGCCCCCGCCAAGTCGAGCGCGAAGCAAACACTGCCGTATCATCCTTTACAGGATCCATTTCGCCGCATTTTCAGACTCCAATTTGAGAACCTTTGGATAATACCAGAACGCTGAAATTTTCGTCATCTAATAAGATATAATAACCTATTTTAAATCCAAAATTTCAAGCCTGTAGGTCATTTACTTCCGACGTTAAGCGAAAGCAAAGTTTCGCATTTTCAACTCACTCACTCATGATCATCAAAATAGAACTTTAATTAACTCAGAGACCTGAAGTACACGATTGTGCCAAGTCTAAGGTTCCTTACTGCGATTACTTTATTATTATGGTTCATGTTGTGTATATATATATATATATATATACAAGAGCAGAGTATCGCTTACACTGGTATTATAAGCGATCGCTTCTCCGGAACGGTTCCCACGAAGTAGGGTGAAATGATCCTCAAAGATTAATGGGGATTCCGGGGATAGCCACAGCGGATACTGCCAAAGCTACCGTAGACATTGTTGTATTACTTTGATCACTGTTGGCTAAAATACATTCTTAGTAAAGTGAAAAAGTCTTTGACTTTCTTGTTAAATATTGTTTATCGATGGTTCATCATCATCAGCTCATTAAATATCTACACTGAGGGGCACAAGCCCACCCGTAAAGGGTGTAAAGGCTTTAGTCATCCACACAGGCTCAGTGCGGATTGGCTAACTGCACGCACAACCTTTGAATCTCTTCGTAGGCGTGCGCAGGTTTCCTCACGATGTTTTCCTTCACCGTAAGAGCATCAGATCATAAAATTTGGGAAATTCAAAAAGACATTGATACGTGGCGAGATTTGAACCTGCACCATATAGTTCGGAAGGCAACAGTCCACACCAATGAGCCACCGACGCTCTTCATACTGTTCACTGAATACACAAATGCGTGAAGTCAGTATGCACATCGAACATGCACGAGCTATGTGACACAGGGGCCATTGGTGTGTACACACTATTCGAAGCCTTATAACGTTGATTGCAAGGGTTGCCAAAAACTATTGACATTTCTGAAGGCCCAAAGTCCCCTATATTTCCTCTTCATTGTCACAATTGTTTCTATTAATTCTGTCTGTTTATTGGTCACACTCCCAATAGATATCGTACACTACGCAGGATCTCCAAGATACAGGGTTTTCCTAGTTTGGGGCCCACTGGCTAATGAACGCATCTTCTGTGCTTATGTTACTCCGTTTTGTATTGTATCAGTCTATTCATGTATTACATGTAGGTATTTTTAATATAGTTTCTTTCTTTTTGACGACCCATTTGGTGTTGCGGTTGAGAGGTCGGCTGCAACACCAAGGGTTCCGGGTTCGATCCCCGGGCAGTACAAACATTTGTGTGCATGAACATGTCTGTTTGTAATGGTCTGGGTGTTTTCTATGTATAATATGTATGTATTTACAAAAAAAAATGTATGTAAGTATATTTATCCGTTGTTTAGTACCCATAATACAGGCTTCACGCTTAACTTGGGACTAGATGGCGCTGTGTTAATGTCAGTGGATATTTATTTATTTATTTATTATCTTTCAGTTATGTTTAATCGTGTGGAAATAAATAAAATAAAAAAAAAACAAATATTATCTCTATTTTAGGAAAGGTAACGCACTCCTAGTGCCTTCGTTGTAACGAGTTTCCATAGGTAAAGAAATACACCATCACTTAAATTGTCTACTCATGAGATGAAAATTTACAATATTGCAATGAAACATGACCTTGGTACACCAGCAAGCCCTTAGTTATATCTGGGTAAATTGCCACAGCCCTATCGGAAGCCGGATCGCATATCGCATAGCCGGCATTCAGCGCTTCAAACTGAATAAAACCGAAGCGCGTACTGTCCGGAGTTCCGGAATCCGGACGCATGGCAAAGCTTTTAGCTGATTTCATTCCACGCCGTTGGGAAAACAGAAATTATTTAAAATAAATGTCATTTTCATTTACATGCTGCCGTCTTATTGAAATATCTGAAATGATCAACGCCCTCTATCGGCATTTACCTTAAACTACTTTTTACACTATGGTGCTGAGGTATTTAATCACACATAGTAAAATTACCGGGTGTATGAGACCTAACCTCTGATATCCCTGGTGTTGGGCGCAGTGTAGCATTGACGGAATACAATAACTTGGCATCTATCAGTTGTTGGTCTCCTTGAATACTATTCTGTCATGGTCAGGTGTACCACTTACCACCAGGTGAGCGTTTTGACCGTCCTGTACATTTTAACATAGAAAAAAACCTCATACTCAGAAAATATAATAGTCGTAGGTACCGTTTCCTCAGAATATAAACAGAACACATTACAAACAATAGTATCAGCTATTAAACCCTACACTAATGGGGTAAGGAACACATTTACTAAAGCAGGATCAACGCCGCTCAACTTTAATGCTATCTTAATTACTTTTAGCCACAGATTTCCCAATACAGGAGATGGGGCAAGCCGCGTTTAAAGTGCGACAACTGTGAGCTCAACGAGCATACACTGGCTACCAGTTTACGCTCTGTGAGACGAGTCAAGACGCACGAATATAAGAAGAAATTACCGTTTTTTTCCAAAATGCCATCCTGTGCAATTGTAACATGCCATCATCGCAATGAATCAGTAAATTTACCAAGAAATATAATAACTTTTCACAGGTAAGAACCGAAAAGAAATTGCGACACTGGGACTGCCTATAAACTTGGCGGCTTGTCCAGTCTAATGTATATTCTGATGTCTGTGCTTTTAGCTATGTGTGAAATGTTGACGTTCGCACCAATGTGAACCTGTATAAGCTGAGCCCTTAAATACAGAAAAACATAAAGAGGCAGGAAGGGTTGCAGGGTCTATTTATGATGATTATATCCATATCTAATAACATAACTCGCGATTTAGGTACCTTAAAGTGTGGGTAAGTGTGGTAACGATCCTATTATGAAGGTTTCGAGCACTGTTAAAGGTTCATAAAATATTATTTTGCTTTACTTCAAAATAAATTATAGTTTTGTATTTGATTTACACGGCATTTTTTTTGTATCGCTGATTACAGATTGAGATTCGAGATTGTTTCAGGTATGGCAATTGTCACCGTAACGATAAATTTATTCATTCTCAATGTGAAACACTAAAGTATTATTTTTACATTTTCATCATTAAACATTTTAGATAACATCAGTTCTATCGAAACAAAACAAGAAATTCCAAACTGTTCGATTAAAACGCCGGTGTAAGGCCAAAAAAATGATATTGTTTTCCTTAAAGTTTGTCTATTTACATAATGATTAGGTATTTACAGAAAGATAATCCAAGCTGCTGTCTAGTTACAGCCTAATTTGATGTCCATATTAAATTAGGCTGTAACTTGAAATTACTGTGTTCAATGTTGTTTAAAGAAACTAAAACTTATAAAGGTAAAACATATTTAAAAATAGACATGTTTATCGTAACGTAACCTTCCAAATATTATATCGAATGTTAACAAGATTATTCCGATTCCTGATACAAATATTCATGCAATTCATATTAGTACCAAACCTTTTTGCGTGTAGAAATATTCAGGCGTTTCATTGTTAATTCATTCAATCTCACTAAGTCTGATTTAATGTGACTAAAATTAGTAATTGAGGTGATTTGTGAAGGGATTTTGTAATTTTCTTCAGTTTGAACAATCAAACTGAATTTTCAGAAGAATTTTGGTAGAAACTTAAATCAAATCAGAATAAGTTTCCAGTAAAGACATCTGTAAAATAACGTTAATAGCCGACATAGATTACTGGGTCACCAAGTTAAAGTGACAGTGGACAGGTTCTCAAGTGGAGACCAAGGAACAGACTAGGAAACATAGACAAAATCAGAGCTACGAGTAGATGCACCGATGCTCTTATTAAAGTACTTAGCTAATGAAGATCGATGGCTTAATCTTACTTCTTTCAGAAGTATTTGTGTTTCGGAAGTCAAAGCCTTCATTCGAAGGCTGCAAAAACTGTATCAAATTTCTACAAGGACTTTGATGAGGTTCTAATAGGAATATTTAAGCTTCATTAGTTTATTCGTTTTGTTTTAGTAAAACAACACATAAGGTATCATCGTCATCATCAGCTCATAAACCTCACCACTGAGGGGCACGAGCCTAGCGGGTTCAGTGCGGATTTATGGACTTCACACACAAACTTTGAATCTCTTTGCAGGCGTGCGCCGGTTTCCTCGCGATGTTTTCCTTAAGACACATTATAACAGTATAGTCAAACATTTGAAGTTCATGACAATATAGGTACATCAATCATCCGGATGCATGTGTCATGTCACCTGTGAGCTAGATGTGTAACACGGAGTGACGTCAAGTGCATATCTAGATTTATATTGTGTTTATTACATTATGATGTAACCAAACAATATTATTGAAATTAATAAAATAATTACGGTCCGTAACATGATTTTGCAAAAGTGATTTTGTTATAGGTAATGACGAAAGATTCATAGCTGTAAAAAATATCGTGTATAATTGCATATTGTGTATAGTTTTGTGCCAGTCACACGAAAATATAGTTTGTACGTCTAATATACATAAGATTTTTACACAACCTACAAGAGTGCCTTTCTGCGAAACATAAATTCTTATAGATTAAAGAAACTTACAACTGCTTTCTTATTACAAATATATCAAACACTGTGGAAAATTTTCCTGAAAGACTATACCCTTCAATTTAACGAAGGAAAAACAAATCCTCCATTTTTACAGTGGCATATTTCGGCCCGTTCCCACCGAATCCCAGCGGGCCAGCATTATCGGCTCAGCCTCATTCGGAAGCAGTGGCCGAAGTCACGGCGCCCATTTGTCTTTGGCGCGCACTTTGACTGCAAAATGGGATCCTCGACAGATCCCTGCGTATCGCAGAGTCGAAATCACAACTAGAAACGGCAATATTGGGCCTCTTCAATAGACTCAAGGTCACGCAAACGAGCGATGGAGAGGGCTATGCTTGGGGTTTTTCTACGTGATCGAATTCTAAATGAGGAGATCCGTAGAAGAACTAAGGTCACCGACATAGTCACTCGCATTACCAAGCTGGAGTGGCAATGGGCAGGGCACATAGTCCGAAGAACCGATGGCCGTTTGGGCCGAAAGGTATCGAATGGAGAGCGCGTACGACCGCGGCCCGAGGCAGGTTGCGGGTGGCCGTTGGATGCTGCTAGCTTCCGACCGTTTGGAGTGGAAGTTATTGGGGGAGGCCTATGTTCAGCAGTGGACATCATGTTGCTGATGATGAAAATCGTTATCTCAGCTTGAATATAAATATCGATTCGTACCTCTGTCTTAATAAGCGACAAAAACATTATTGGGGGATAGCCAGTAGCATAACAATTATGAATTTATGATTAGGTATAATACTGCGTCATCTAGCTAAATAAGGAAGAGCTAAATATCGTCCCGTGAAGTAAGAGTTTTATACACTTCTATAAGTGAGCATGTAACTGGTATAGATAAGAGACCTGACATCAGTCTTCTCGGATGTTGGCGTAGAATACCGTTGACGTACACTAATAACTAAATACATTATTAGTTTCCATCAACACTACATTTATCAGGAGCAGGCACTTACCACCAAGTGAATGAAATGGTCGAATCGTCTACTACATACAAATAAAATTGGAGTGTTTGTTTGTAATATTGAAGTTACCATTTTTTCTTCATGCATATGAATATATATATGCGGTACATACTTACACCAAAACTATTTTTTTGCTTGTTTGTCCGTCTGTTTGTCTGTCTGTTTGTAATCTCTGAAACGGTTAGACCGATTTGGATCGGATTTTTGGCAGGTAGCTAATGTTATAAGGAAAAACATAGGCTACTTTTATTTAAGCCAATACTTTTTATTTTGGAAAAGTAAAGCATTGAACGAAGCGATTTTAGGCTATGTTTTACCACGAAAGAATATGTTATAACCACAGACATCCGAATATACAATTAGACTGGACAAGCCGCCAAGTTTATAGGCAGTCCCTGTGTCGCAATTTCTTTTCGGTTCTTACCTGTGAAAAGTTATTATATTTCTTGGTAAATTTACTGATTCCTTACGATGATGGCATGTTACAATTGCACAGGATGGCATTTTGGGAAAAAACGGTAATTTCTTCTAATATTCGTGCGTCTTGACTCGTCTCACAGAGCGTAAACTGGCAGCCAGTGTATGCTCGTTGAACTTACATTTGTCGCACTTAAAAACGCGGCTCGTCCCATCTCCTGTATTGGGAAATCTGTGGTTATAACATAACGCGGGTAACACCGCTGGGAAAAGCTAGTTCCATAATAAATCTTTATAAACTTCACTCAACCATCAAGTGAATGAATTAGAAGAGCGTCGGTGGCTCAATGGTGTGGAATGTCGCCCTCCTACCGGGAGTGCTGAGGTTCAAATCCCGCCACGTACCAATGTACTTTCGAATTTTCGAGAAATATATGTACTTCATCCGACGCTCTTACGGTGAAGAAAAACATCGTGAGGAAACCTGCGCACGCCTGCGAAGAGATTCAAAGGTTGTGCGTGAAGTCGTCCAACCCGCACTGGGCCCGCGTGGACGACTAAGGCCTAATCACCCTATAGGGGTAGGCTCGTGCCCCTCGTTGGGGACGTTTAAGGAGCTGATAATGATAAAACTTTACTCTAGGGCCTTAAAAATTGCTCCTTCCATTGAATACACGAGCAATGTTAGCAGCTGTAGGACATAATGAGCACGCGCGGACTCAGCGTTTATCTGCGCAAGTTGATCGCGAACGGGACGCGCGATTGATTTCGATCCGACACGATTAGACGCCGAAATTTGTTCACAGAGATACAGTTCTGTACAATTATTCTTGCTTCATATGTTCGTACTCGTAAGAGTGGTGTTTATGTCGATAGAGCACGTTTTAATTTGGTTTAATTTTGGTTTGACATCTGAATCATACAGAATGTCTGCCCACAAGACTTTTATTATTAAGCGCAAACTTGCGATAAAGCTAAAGCAAAATTGCCCTATTCCCCAATGGGTCAGAATGCGTACAGGAAACACTATCAGGTATAATGCTTAGAGGCGTCACTGGACAAGGACTAAGCTCAAGCTGTAAGATAGTACCTGTAAGCTAAAATAAACCTTTTTCAGTCTTAACCATCGCTTGCCTCAACTTCCTAGCTCTTATTGGTGTTGATAAATGACGTTGGCTTTTTTCTTAGTTGTTCCAATGTCTGTACCAGTCTTGCTTTGATTTTGTCTTGCAATGGTGTCAGGGTATTTCTATCAAAATAACTATAAGCAATCTCATATTTAATGAATACGGATGGAAAAGATGTTTCAGCTGCAGCATTCTATCATTATAATGTGGTTTTCGGTATTTTAACTAATTTGACATAGTATTTCTTATAAATGATTTCGAAAATACATTGGTACGTGGCGAGATTTGAACATGCACCCTCCAGGCAACAGTCCACACCAATGATCCACCGACGCTCTTGTAAACGCATAATAAATATGAAAACTTATTACATCTTTTCCCCTCAATATTCGCAACGCATACAGTGCGAACAGTTTCACTTATAGCCACCCCCAACGAGGAAAATTGTTTTCGAAAGCAGTCCAATGAATGACCGTCACGTGCCTCATTCATCTTAAGACGTGATCGCTGTTAAGACGTAATCGACGAGGAAATATAGGAAATATATAAATATATCGATATTTAGACTCGTAAGTGAACAGGAATACAAATACTAACTGCCTTATTCAACACTTAATAATAAATTAAGTGTTTAATAAGGCAGTGTTGAAATATGGCTTAGCGTTGTGTACTGGCGAGTTAATTTTCACGGTAGTCTAAAATCCTGCTTCTTCCACCCAATATTATCTTTTCCCTCTCAATAAAAGCAATAATTACCCGTCACTTAAGATTACATATATAAAAGACATTACCTCATCTCAGGCAGACTAAACAAATACATTTTTTACCAAAATCAATCAATGCACTTCGGTACTAAAAATACGTAAATTTTACCAAATATCAAATAAAATTTCATTAATTGAATCCATATTATTATTTTTTTTTTAATAAAATGATTTCCCCCAGTTCAATAAATAAAACTTATGAGTATAAAATTGCAGGTATGGATAAACCAAAACAAAATTCTAGATTTAAAGTAAAATTGAAACACTACCTGAAGAAGGAATCAATTTTTCACTGCGCAATAACGTTTCATCTGGATCGGATAGCCTTAGCTTTAATTACACGCTTGACGTGCCGTTATCCCCAATCTACTACCACCGGTATAACAAGACCTCCAGGAATGTGTTACTCTTTTGAAAACATTAACTTTCCTCCGGAACTAGAGGTCGGGTCAAAATGGCGGCACGGAAGATGGATGGGGTCAGGAGAGTCAACATAGGGCAAAATGTAGCCCCCGATAAGTGTAAGGCTTGTTGTTACTGGAGAAACCGTGTCGGGAAACTTAAACATTTGCTTAGATTGAATTGGGTAACTTGAGGAACGTGTGACTCTTACCTACCCAAGTACTTCTACGGTAACATTAGGTTGAATTTTATTTCGGCACCTTCCCATTTCGGCATCGTTGGGATGCCAAATGCGGACGGTGGCGAAATGGTAAATTTGACAGCTACAAATTCCTATTTCGGCACCCAGTCATAATTTACTAAGAATTTCGTACATATAAAGTACAGCCCCGTTCTCCGTGTCATATCTGTTTGGTTATTACTCTGAAGAAACCACATCCCAAACGAGCAAACATAATACTTTCTGTAAATGTGTAGTCCGATGCTACTTTACGTTATATTCCTGCCAGTGCTTCAGCGGTTGAAAAATTATCAAAAATTTAAGTAATAACAAAGCGCCAGGAATAGATGGCATAAGAGCGGTAGATATTAAAAGAATTTGTACTCTAGTGAAAAGCGCAATTGCGAATCTTATAAACGCTTGTATAAGAAAGGGGAAATATCCAGGCATATTAAAAACGGGTATTGTAAGACCTATTTATAAGAAGGGTAGCTACTCACTTTATGATAATTACAGACCTATCACTATATTACCAATTATTGATCAAATTGTTGAAAAGTATGTTTCTCGACAAATGTATGATTTTTATGCTAAACATGAAATTTTAACTAAAAAGCAATACGGCTTTCAACCACAAAAAAGTACAACACAACTGCTGTCGGATTTCACTAATAGTATTTATAAGCACTTGGACCAAAAGTATCATGTACTTGTAATATTCATAGACTACAGTAAGGCGTTTGATATGTTGCGGCATGAGAAAATAATAGATAGTCTTCATGATAATGGTATTGGAGGGCCGTTACTTTCATGGTGTGAAGATTATCTTAAAAATAGAAAGTATGCTGTTAAAGTTGGTGATACTATTAGCAACTTCATTAATACAACCGTAGGGACAGCACAAGGCTCGGTTGTAGGACCATTACACTACATTACATATGTGAATAGCTTAGCAAATTTAATAAAAAAATGTGAAATATACCAATATGCGGATGACACTTGTCTAGTAGCAGCTGGCAAAGACATTTATGAGGCTAATCATATTTTGCAACAAGAATTTAATACACTTTTGGCATGGTCTCATGACAAAGGCCTTGTTATTAATGCTATTAAAACGAAATTGATGTATATAAGTACCAGTCAAAATAGGAGCAATTACACGCCAAGGATAATTGCTCATAGCCACGAATGTTTGCATAGAATGCAGATTATGTTGACAGCTGGCTGTCCATGTAAAGAGCTGGAGCTTGTTGATACTCAAACTTACCTGGGCCTTATTATAGATAGTAGACTTAATTGGAAAAATCACATTGAATATGTATGTGATAAGCTCAGAGGCATATTGTCTAGATTCTCCATAATTAAATATAAAGTTCCATACAAACTGTTACTTCAATTATATAAGGCACTCGCTGAGTCCATAGTAACTTACGGTTTATCCAGTTATGGGAGAACATATAGGTCACATTTAGATGATATTTACTCATTGCAATTACGCTTATTGAAAAATATTGTGCCCAGTAAGATAAAAAGGATACACAAAGAATCGTATTATCATAACTTATTTAAGTACTGTAAAGTCATACCGATTCATAAAAAAGTGGAGTATATCCTACTCGTGGAAGAGTATTTTAACGACAACTTAAAAACCATAACGTCAAATGAATATGGTAAAACCCGTAATTCATTAAAAACGACACTTAAGTTACCAAAATATTGTAACTTGTATGGGAGGCGTACCCTAGAATACATAATTCCAGATTTAATAAACCAATTGCCAGCATTGTTAAAAAGTCAATTAAATGAAAATAATATTGGACACAAGCTTAAAAATCACTTTATTCATAGTATGTAGCATTTAATTTAATTATATACGAGTAACTAACTAGCGGTTTTTTTTTAATTTGGAGCCGAACCCACGACTCATTGCACTCCAGTCAGGGTCGCTAATAACTCGCCATTATCAATATAGTCACAGTCGTCGCCGCTTAAATTTGAACCACCTGTATATGCGTTATCGTAGGCGACCGGTTTTTTGCTATAATGTTGTCGTGCAAGTCGCATTGCGTGACGTCACAGCGAGCAGTGAGCCCTCTCGGTTGGATAGGCGCAAATGAACAGTAATTATATTATTATAAGTAGTAAGTATTATATACATTTTAGTAGTCGTAATGTTTTAATATTCTGTATGATAAGATTAGTACTAAGATTATTGTTATAGTTAAAATCTTTGGCGAATGTGGTACACGGTAAAGTTTGTAAAACTTATGCTGTACTTCATAATTATATTACTTTTGTTTGAATTAAATGTTAATAAATAAATAAATAAATAAATAAAATAGTCGACGTTTATATGTTTATATGTATTTATATTTTACATTATTTTTTTATTTAACCAACACAAAGCTAATATACGTCTCATAAACCGCCGTCTCTTAAAACAGTATTTTTATAACATTATTTTGCGATTTTGGTACCGAAATGGCAAAAGAATTCTTACAGTAATATTGGTTTAAGAGATTATAGTAAGCCCTCCAGGGCCTCAATTCTACTAATTATCGATGTTTAAGAGTGTAGTAATGATGTCGTAAGGTAAGACATCATTACTACACTCTTCATTCAAACTGTTAAGGTACAACTTTAATGTTAATGGTTTAAATGGTAATTATATAGTTGTCTAATGTTGTCTCCAATTAAAATTTTACCATGAAAGAGAACGAATATGTAGTGGAGTATTTTAATATTGAGACACAATTACGATCTTATTAGCGCATTTTGATATTAGCGGAATTGGGGAACAACTTCAACCATTCGCAGTCCGCTGCTGGACATAGGTCTTCCCCATCTCCGATTCCTGGCTCACAATACCATATCTCAAACCTGTTAATTGATTAAATCAAGCAGCTGCACTAAGAAAACAAAGCGACATTAATAACATAGCACAAAGCGAAAACATTCAACAAAATGTTGTAACGAAACGGTGCTAATTTGGCATGAGACGGTAAAACTTAAACCGACTCCGACGAGAAATAACAAGAATCTCACTTAAAAACTAAAGTGTAAAACTGCCGTTGAACTTTGGGGATTGTAACGAAATCAAGTTGGTAGTTAAGTGTGGCCATTAATCAACCGGCTGAACTAAAGCCGGCTTTAGTTTTACTTAAGTAAGAGATTCATTCGCGGTAATGGATTCCTTATTAGTTTGCTAAAGAACTGCCTGTCGATCCTTGCGCTGAGATTAAGGGTTTAATATTGTTGTGTGATATTTGGTGTTGTGATTGAGACGTCAACTGAAACACCAAGGGTTCCGGGTTCGATCCCCGGGCAGTACAAACATTTGTGTGCGTGGACATGTCTGTTTGTAATAGCCTGGGTGTTTTCTATGTATATCTGGGTTTATCCGGATAAACATACATATATATATATATATATATATATAAATATATTATATAATATATATATATATATATATATAATATAATTATATATATATTATATATATAAATATATAATATATATTATATAATATTATATATAAATATAATATATATATTATATATATTATATATATATATACACAAATGTTTGTACTGCTCGGGTATCGAACCCGGAACCCGTCGTCGTATAATTACTGTCTATCTGTTGTTAATTTTTCTTCAATGCCACTCTGCTATGGTCTGGTGTATCGCTCACTATCAGGTGAGCGTTCTGATCGTAACATAAAAATCTAGCCAGTTTGAATAAGGTAACGTAGAACTTGGGACTCTTACCTACTGAAGTAGGTACCTATAGGTAAACATAAAAATAATGGTATATACAAATGCTATTTGCTTGTAGCACGTGTGTACCTTTGCATTATTATGCAAGAACCTTAACTAGTTAAGCAAAGCACGCACTAATCGAACCTTAAGACCGAGCTGAAAAATTCGATTAGGTTTTCTTTTGTTTTTCTTCTAAATGTCCGAGCGTATACAAGGTGATAAATATACTTGAAAAAATAACGAAAACAACTCACCGTTCTGGACAACAGCCAACTTGCAGGAAAGATGAGCGGCACGTACGTGATCATGTACACCATCGAAGTCCACGACACCACGTTCCCACTGACACCGTAGTACCTCACAACCACATCCTGTATAATCGTATACTGAGTCCATTGCATTGAATTCGATGCTGAGAACACTATGAACAACACTAATATCACCCATCGATACTTGAACACTGTGTAGCACGGCTCGTTCGCATCCATAGCCATTCCGTCCATCACACTCCCTGGGATTTGGTCTATGTCTTTACTCGGAGGCTCTATGGATAGAAGGAGTTTTGACCTTGACGCCTCCGAGCGCGTCAGTCCATTCGGAATACTACCATCTTGCGGCGACATTGTTTTTTATTATCTATGGAAAATATCACTCAACCAGTTTCTTGATTAACTAATCATAATGACTTTATGCACTTAAAATCCGTTATACCAACGTTGTTTTATTTAACACTTATTTAAGAAATAAATATCAAAACTCAGCGTGTCTATCATTTAAAATATCATTTGCCAGATTGATGCATTTATGCAAAACAGTTGTCTACAAACAGTCGTTTAATAATTCACAAGACACTTAAATTACGAGTCTCGTACTTTGCTCCCGTATAGTAATAGTAATGCAGAAATTCTTTAATATATCAGTCTATCGTTTAAAACCTATCACGATCGCACACGATAATGCTTTCTTTGTGAATCGTGAATTTGGTCCCACCATAAAGCGTATCGCGATAGATAGTAGACTATTCACACCAATATAACTTGATAACGTTCAGGGGACAGCCGATGAACAATATCTGAAACAAAGACAATAAATTCAGTGCTGATGAAGTTGGTGCTTAATTCTATGTAACAGTAATAGGAACTTTAATATTTATATTTCCTAAGCTTCTTTTTACCTTATACATATTTTTTATGTCATCAAGTGAATACGGTCACCTGGTGGTAAGTGATACGCCTGACCATGATATATACAATATGAGAAACTACCTATGTAATACTTAGTCATTATTTTCGAAACACTGCCCTGCGCCCGGCACCCGACACGACAGATGTTAGGACTCTTATACCCGGTAATTAATACAATTACCGGGTAGCTACAGTGCCCTCATCCCGAAACACAGGAGTGCAACACTCCTAGTGTATACTACGATCTGGCACTGCGGTGGTACCTACCTAGACGACCCAGTACCGAGTCTACCACCACGTAAAATATAATTTAATACTAATAACACATGTAAAGTGTGTGACAGCCGTGTTTTGACTTGAGCGGCTGGAGTGACAACATGGTCTTACAAAACGTCTGTGTTGCATAGAGTTGACTACTGATCAACTTAATACAAAGCATACGCAGAATTAAATATGTATTTTATGAACATCAACTGCTGGATATGGCATTCCCCATTTCGCGTTCGATATCCCATTCCTTCGCTTTCTCCAGCAACTTTACGTGAACGCCGGTCGTCGGTCCATAGGACCTCAGGATACACTACGCTACGCTCGCCAAGACGTGGTCTCCAGACTCCACTCATCTACTTCATCGTCTTGTGATGTCTTACAAGCAGAAAAGATGTGCATAAGTCCTTAAAAATATGATAATGGCCCCTTTAAATTCAGTAAGTAGTTTTTAAATTTATATTTTTATGCAGCCATGTCAGTCTTTCCCTATATATTTGATAACATTATTCGCATGACAAGATTATATCACGATAAACATGTATTGATTCATAATAGTAGTATCTTTATTATTTCCGTGTGTAATGTTAAAAGAACCGCCTATAGATAGCTACATAGATAATGGTTTGTTTAAATAGCTAATAGCTACATAGGTCGCTGGTGGAAGCTGGATGAGAGAAGCGGAGGACCGGGATATCTGGCGCAAAATGGGGGAGACCTATGTCCAGCAGTGGACTGCGATAGGTTGAAGAGAGAGAGAGAGATAATGGTTTTGACAGAATTAATGCAACGATCAAATTCAAATTACGCCTCATAACAAAGTCTTCGAAATTATATGTACGTTTACCTGACGCCCTTTCCGTGAAGGAAAACATCGAGAGGAAACTGAGCGCACCTGTGAAATGGTTCAATGGTTGTGCGTGAAGTCAGCGAATCCGCACTGAGCCTGCGTGGACAACTAAGGGCTATACACCCTTTACGGGTAGGCTTGTGCCCCTCGGTGGGGACGTATAATGAGCTAATGATGACGATAAGAGATAAAAGGAAGATGTGATATCTCTGAAAGTAAGTGTCATTGTCTCGATGTCAGATATCATAGGTGTCGGCATATTGTAGTAGACAGTGCGACAACCAAATTGACACTGCAAGATTTTCGATACGTAATATAAATTTACGTCCGATTTGGTGTAATAGTTGCGAAGTCCGCTCACCCAAAATGATCCGGGTTCGACCTCCTCGTTGTACTATTGGGCGTGAAGATGTCTATTTGTATCTGTCTGGGTGTTTTCTATATATAATTTTCCAAATGAAAGAAATACGTGAGTGTGATCACACGTAAGTAGTTCCCATAATAAAGTCTGGCTGAATATCCAGTATTGAATTTAATTTAACTACCATCTAAAACGTGATGTGTTGTATTCTTACGCGCTATATTACATATTTTCATACACGATATGAGAACCAATGAAGAACCAAAAATATATATAAACTAATGAATATCTTACATACCTATTAAATAAACACTCATAAAATATCTTATTTTTTGGTAAATAATGAGTAAAAATAAAATACTTAAGTACTGACCTTATAATAAGTATCACTTAATGTGCCTACTCTACACATATTTATGCAGGACACTACACGATCCTACCAACACACTTCAACACTAGCACTCAGTCTTTTCAATGGAACCAACTCTCCGAACTTGTGGTAGATTCAAACTAGTTTTAAAATTTATTATTAATTTAACGATTCAAAAGTATCTTGTAAAGACTTAATTGAATAAAGAATTTATTCATTTAATTTCACTACATGCCGAATATCACATAAATAAATGCTCGTGCCAAGAAGTAGCAACACCCAGCAGTGGACTGCAATAGTTTGTTAAGAAAGTGAAAACCAATACTGTTGATATGTAATTAAAACTATACACCACAATTAATTCCTATAGCTGATAAAGTAAGTATGTCACTAGGTTTATTGATATTAATTACTTCATATCTTGAGGAAAATTTTGTTTAAGCAACCTTAAAAATATTTACTTGTGTAATCAATCAGTAAGATCAAAATAGTGAAATAATTTACTACTGGTATGTACCTACTGATTATATTGTTTTGTTGGTGTTAATGCTATGAATTTTACATATCTACTGTTTTGATATGACTTTTTACTATTTTTGCCTGTATTATCGAATTTGTGAGCAAGCCGCAGAATATTGTCGAGTTACCTTTACACATGTTTAAAGCTAGAATAAAAAACCACCTTTCTAAAAAAGGGTAAGTACTACACTATTGACGAATATTTATGTGATAAAAATCCTTGGTCTTAAATTGCTCAGCTATTTCAGTGTTTATGATATATTGTAACATTAAGTTATCGTTTTTAAAAAAGGCTACACTGTTGAGTTTTCTGGGTGCTTCTTTCTCAACAGGCCAATCCACTGAAGCGCTTTTTTTCAAAGCATCAAAATTCATATTTTTAGTTTAGTATTTTTAATTGTTTTTTATATATTTTTGTATATTTTTTGACGTTCATAAGTGCTTTTTGTAAGCCTAATTTGAATAAAGAATTTTGAATTTGAATTTGAACAATTTGCGCTCGTCAAAAAAAGGCCTTTTGTTTTGCATATAGAAATAATTATGTTTTAATGATGACGATGAGCAAAAACTTATTTCCAAAAAAAGCCCTACCTGTTCAGTCATCGCCAAAATTAGGTAAGTGGATGATTAACTGCTTGAACCTCTACAGTAGCAGTTTCTTTCAGCAAAGTAATTCATGAATGAAAACATTTGGTGATCAACTGTTATCTTATCTTTTCATGTCACCTGCCGAAACCCTCAATAGGGCCCTGCACTCACTTAACCGAGTCCCGTTCTGGAACGCCTTTAGGATCATTGCATATTTTTTTGGGATGAAAGCCATCTGTGCTCGCCACCGGTGAAGCCTATGCGCGACTAAAAGTCTAAAGTCTACCCACAAAAGTCGCAACAGGGAGCTATTTTTTGAGCTGTTAAAACGACTTACATACATTTTCTGTGTGTAACAGCATTATGTCATTACGAGGTCAGAATCAAGTAACGAGAATTTAAAGCCTTTTGGAATAAAGTAAAGGATTCGAAAAGTGAATTATCATAACCATAGTTTGATGAGACCTATGTCCAGCAGTACTTAGACTACAATAGTTTTAAGAGAGGGTGAAAAATGGAGTCGGGAATGAAGACGTAATAAATTAATTTTCAAATAATGAGCGTATCATATTTATTTTTGGACCCATACGTAACATACCAATGATAGTTATTGAATATTTAGGCAAGTATCTACTTATTCAGAGCTTCGATAGCTTTTACCTAAAACCGTCCTGTTTTTTACGTATTTCAGGGCAAAATTGGGAGATAACGTGAAGGAGGTAGTATTAAATTATTCTTTAAATAACATTTTTTTAAAGATTGAATCTAAGTGTTACAATATGACTGCTTCCCGCGTAAAATGCTAATGTCAAAATAGAGATATTAGTGACGTGACACCACTCTTTAATTGATTAGGGATGGGTAGCGTCGGTCGTTTCTTTTCCGTATAACAGTAAGTACATATTTCTAACTCGAGACAGCCACTAGTTCAATCTACTATAAATTCAACTTCATCAACAGTTCATCTCAATGAGGCCATCTTGAAATTGAAAGTTCACGTGAGATAAATTGCCGGTTCAGTCTCTGCTTGTGGAGAGTCTGGAGTAGCGACAGCATCATACATTGGCGTATTAATTTTTAATAACATAAATGCACATCAAAAAATATCTTCAAATGTGGTATCTTACTTCGTCGACTCATAATCCGAGGACTAATGGTTCCGGGTTCGATCCGGGTTCGGTTAGGATATTGCAGACTGAGGCATCTGATTGTCAAAAAGACTAAATTCGTGCTTCAGCGCAGCTGGTTTCTGTAACATTGTTTTCTGAGGCCGCAAGCAGTTTAAATTACCACATAGGCTTGTGTAATTGTAATATGACTATACCTAACTGCCTTCGAGGTTTAGCGAGAACAGCGTTCGGCTGCGTGAGAGGTCATGTCACTTTGTGCGATTGCTTCTAGTTTGGTTAGGACATAGCAGCCTAAATCACTTGATTGTCCTATATGACAGGTTGTTGATGATGACTCATCATCAGCTCATTAAAACGTCCCCACTGAGGGGCACGAGCCTACCCGTATAGGGTGATTAGGCCTTAGTCGTCCACGCGGGCCCAGTGCGGGTTGGACGACTTCGAAACCTTTGAATCTCTTCGCAGGCGTGTGCAGGTTTCCTCACGATGTTTTCCTTCACCGTAAGAGCGTCGGATAACGTACATATAATTTCGAAAATTCGAAAACACATTGGTATGTGACGGGATTTGAACCTCAGCCCCGGTAGGAGGGCAACAGTCCACACCATTGAGCCACCGACGCTCTATGATGATGACTACACGTAGAAGGAATAAAAGGAAAAACTAAACTTCACCGTTCTTCAGGGACTCGGGGCGGAGTTCCTTAAACGAAATGGCGCGACGCCGAGCGTCTAATCTTTCCACCCTATTTGTCGTGCAAAGCTATCGGTCGACTTCACCACTTTATAATAAACGACTCGGAATTAACGTCATCCTTGGTATTTGTAAGGAAACCATAAAAATATATAGTCTTAATTTTAAAGCTGAATGCTGATGAATATCACAATTTGGTATAAAGTGCTTTAGGCCTTAGCCATCCATGCGGGTCCAGTGAGGATTGGATAACTAATAAAAAAGACGATAAAGATTTAAAGATATACCGTAATAATATTCAATTGACAAAAATCACAATTTAACTTACTATTTAAAGACAAACACGAAAACTGTGTGTTTGTACTTACTTGTCTATGCTGTATTTGTTTTGATTTTTTTTCTTATGTTGGTGAAAACCAAATTAAATCTACAAGTTATATAATGTCCTATAAAAAATACTATTAAGTTAATATATGCATATCATATAGGTATACCAAAATGATTTCATGAATGAAATCTGAATCTATAATATATTTTATAATGTAATTCAAAAACATAATATGTTATCTATTTATATGTATGATAATAGTCTTTTAATGAGCTTAATTGATTATATTTATTTATTTTATTATTAACTTGTTTTATTATTATTTATTTATTAAAGAAATTGAATACATAAATTATTGTACATTGAAGAATCACGTTGTAGTGGCAGTGGCATAGCGTGGCTGGTCACGAAATCGCAGAATCCTATACGAGTTCTAGAGTGGAGACCGCGTCTTGGCAAGCGTAGCGTAGGAAGCCCTCCGGCCCGATGGACCGACGACTTGTGAAAGGTCGCTGGTGGAAGTTGGATGAGAAAAGCGGAGGACCGGGATGTCTGGTGCAAAATGGGGGAGACCTATGTCCAGCAGTGGACTGCGATAGGTTGAAGAGAAGAATCACGTATGTTGAGGTTCAAAATGATTCTCAGGCCAAAGTTGAAAATCAGTGGTTTGCCGTCGGTGAACCCAATGCTGAGTTTGGCCTTTATCGCTGTGTCGCACAATATACAATACGCCAGTTAAATTATTTTGTATTGTATTGATTGTTCGAATTATATTTTTGTTTAATTTTCCAAACACAATAAATAATAATAATAACAAATATTTTAACCATTAACGACATCACATTATTATACATGCAAAATGAATTGTCTATCTTTTATATAAGTATCTTTGTACATAAGTATGTAACGGAAAGGCAATCAAGTACCATGTATCCTCGAAAAAAGTTGTTGCATGGGTACTTAAATACGAAAACATATTCTTTTTCATTTCCTTCAACACTTAAGGGGAAAAGGACAAGTAATAAAAATTTACGACAGCCCCTTACCGGTTAGACGTGGTACCCTAGCCAATACATCTGCATTAAATCGGAGACACCAGACAAACCGGAATGGGCCCTTTTGTATCAAGGACGAAGGACATTCACAGAAGAAGGGAACCGCTATATTTTGTTCTTTTTGTAATCAGACATGACATGACTGAATGTATTTCTAAAAAAATAAGTGGATCTGAAGACCAATAACTGATAGACAGTTATTATTCTCCATCATTGCCGTACTGTACCTGTCACCCGAGACAACTGATGTTATATCTGTCATACCCAGTGATCTTCGGGCGGTTTCTGAGACAATTGGATCACCAATGATGGGATCTAGCACTTATTAGTATAGGTGAACTTTTTAAGTATGTAGACCGAAAAGGGCTTCCTAGCCCTTTTGTCTAGAAGATATATCTAAAGCGTAATAATTTCGCCATGCTGACAACTTACTTTTTCTGTTTCATCGGTAACGAAGCCGTTTTCTTCGTCGCTCTTTACTTATTTTAGCATTTCTTGTACAAACAATGATTATTGAGCTCCATCTAGTCCGATCTTGAACTTTTTAACTTCTCCTACAGCCACATTCTTAAAACTAAGGTGGCAACACAGGCGTGACCGTCAACCGAACGCGCTACGCCATCAAATAATACTATAACGTCCTTTAAATTAACGTACCAATTAGGGAATAGATACCTATTTCAATTGGAGATTTATTAATTTAATAACATCATGACATTGCTCGGGAATTCCGTACAGTTCGCTTATTACAGAGATACGGTTTCTTTCCGCAATATTTTTAGGCATAATTTTATCAATTTAATTATTATGTTTTGTACTCGACTTACTAGTGATTCGCAGGACAGCTAGAAAATTAAAATTCATTCGCCGTGGTGTCGTTCTTTGCTGATGCATCGCGAAAATTCCTGGTTAACTTGGCTCCAACCCAAAAGGAGAGCTGTAGGATGCAAATACTCATAAAGGAGAAAGCTACACCAGTGTCTAGCGTATTGACAGTCCATCGTCCAGTGCTAAACAAAGGCGATGCTCTTACTATGAAAAGTTTCTATCGGATCCAGAGGTAAATATTATTATAAGAAAACTAGATTCCGGGTTTGAACCTTGGGCGGTACAAATGTCTACCACGAGCGGCCACCATTCCGCTTCTGAGCAACTTGTAATTACCTTCTACCTAGATTCCTCTTCAAAACATAGAATCATCGGGTTACTAGGCTTCATCACACTAAGCTTGCCTAAACGAGGTCTTTCCTACACGTTTCGGCTCCATCGTGGATGCAGACCGTGGAGACAAACCAGTCCAATTCCACTTCCACTTCCACCACGAAATAAATTATGTTACTACGCTATGTTATGATTATGTTGATGATGATGATGAGTATGTGTGTCTTACTAGGTACACTCAGTACTGAGTCGTCTAGGTAGGTACCACCGCAGTGCTAGATATCGTCCTGTGAAATAGAAGTGTATTGCACTTCTGTGCTGCAGGATGAGGGCACTGTAGCTAGTAAAATTACCGGGTATAAGAGATCTAACCTCAGTCGTCTCGGGTATCGGGCGCAGTGTGGCTTTGATAGAAAATAATAACTGTTTATCAGTTGCTGGTCTCTATCAATGCCACTCCGTCATGGTCTGGGGTATCACTTACCATTAGGTGAGCGCTCAGACCGTCCTGTATACTTAATGACATAAAAAACATTATGACGTGGAAAAACTGGCCGTTATTGTCTAAATTAACAAACCGACATCAATATCACGTTTGTCTAATTAATCGATATGACGGACAGCGGACATTCATTAGGTTTAAAGTGACTTCATATAAGTAGTAGTTTTTAATAGTAATGACCAATTTATTCTTGTAGCTTCCAACATTGTAAAATAGTTGTAATTTGATCAAATGAATTTAAATCGTCAATTATTATAATATGAGATTTATAGCCAAGCGCCTTTGATGCTTTACTAACGATAAAATCTATATGCTTATCAAAAATAAGTTTACTGTCATGAATAATTCCTAAATCTTTTACAACGCTCACTTTTTTAAGTTCCTCATTCAAAAGTTCATAACCCATTTCAATTACAGATAGTTTGCGAGTAAATGTTACATAAAAGCACTTCGAAACATTTAGGTCTAATTTATTAAGGTAATCTTAATAAATTATGTATGTATTAGTAAGATTAAAACCTATATAAATCTTCTTGCAAGTCCAGTACATCTGACGGAGTGGAAACTACTTTAAGTATTTTCATATCGTCGGCAAACAACAAGATTTTTGAAGAATGAAAACAGTGGGCTATATCCATAATGAAGACAGTGAACAACAGAGGTCCCAAAATGGACCCCTGAGGCACTCCAGATGGTATGGAAATCCAATCCGATGAGTATCCCTGTATAACTACCGCCTGTGAACGCCGTTCAATATATGAGGTAATCCAACGAAGCAAGTCTCCGTGACAATACATGCAATACTTTTTAATAAGTGTAATAAATAAAATATTATATTTACCTTCGACAAAATGTGACACCATTTAAACACTTTACACTTTTCAGACACAACTGAACTTCTAATGACGTTTTATCCATGTCTATGTCAACTAATGCCATCTACTCCACATAATTTGATCGACGATATTATGCTGTTTTATCGACGTAATGTATAAAAAGCGTAGGATTATTCCGGCAAGAGTTATTAGAAGCAGACGGTGATACCCCCTAGACGGAATTAGCCACCTTGACCTTATTTAGGTTCCTACTTATATAAAAAGCAAGTGTTGTTACTTATTAATAATATATATTTAAAGCGTTTAGAAAAAATAAGTGCCCAATAAATTGAGTTAATGTTTTTTTACCATGTAGACATGACTTATGTCCAACAGTGGACTATGATAGATGCCACTAACAGTGAACAACATTGACATCTAATAATTTTCAAGTAATGATAATAACTCGATACTAAGGATAACGGAAAGGAAACTTACTCACGGAAAAAAAACAATAAAATGTTTACTCACCAGCTGTTTCACAATTTTGCACAGATTGAAAAGAGACAGATGATAACCTAATCCTAAACATCTGATCACCAAAAAACACTAAGGTAAAATGTGCCACACTACAGTAAAATCATCAAAAAACACAATTACACAGTCCACGTGTCAAGTTCACGCGAGGGACGAGCTACAACAATCAAATCGATCTGCGGCATTACACTACCGATTCATCAACTCTTTTGACTCACACAATAGTTTTAAATTACTATTAATTTCGTACCGATGGTCCGATGACGCGGGCCAATTGGAAGCAAGTCTGACACACAACATTTATCGTTTAAATACACCGATACACAATATAAATAATAATATTTTGTTTACGCCTTTAGGTTAGAAGGGGTGACAGTTACAGATTTCCCGCGCATGCGCCAATTTGCGAACGCGTTCCGAAATACAAAAATCGTTACAAACAAAAATTGCTGTACCACACCGATTTAAAACTCAAATTCGAAAATGCTTTATTCAAATTAATATTTTTAAGATATTTTGGATTCGTCAAAAAAGACGGTTTTTTTAAATGAAAATACCGCTCCGGTTCGGAGGGTTGCAGAGCGTAACTATACCATCTGGGGTCCGTGGCAAATTCTTTTGATGGGACCCCATCAGTTAAAATCATCACGATGTACCTTATTTATTCTAAGACAAGTAGTTTCACCGAGTATGAGAGACCTATCATCTGTCGTTTCGAGTGACGGGCGCAGAGCTGAGTTAACGGAAAATAATGATAACCTACCATCAAAATTGCTGGTTGGATGTGGAAGTAACCCTATTATTAATTTCCTTCGTCACAGAACATGACATTTCCATGACAGCATGGTCAGACGTATTTCTGGCCATCAGGTGAGAAAACTTCTTCTTCTAAGTGTGTCGAACATAGATATAGGAGCGCGCTAATTCTAAATCTATGGTGTCGAAGGTAAATACACATTCAAATTTTAGCGGTCCAGAAAGCAGCCACAGTGACAGCATTATCCGATGCTATCATAGCTCCTCAATGCTGGACTAGTAGGTGTGTGCCATCGTGGGGAAAGGATTTGCCAGCTAGCGAGTAGAACTCGCATAGTTGTTGTCAGGGTGCGCCCGATCTCTTATTTCGGGGAAATTAAAACATCTACGTGGAGGCTCCTTTCATGCACCCTATATACCAGGTGAGCGACCTCCCGTTCACTTAATGTAAAATAAATAAATAATAATAAATAAATTTAGGTATTTTTTGTTTGCAATATTATACTATGTATGTATGTATTAAAAATTATTCTAATGTATTTTATATATATATATATATATATATATATATATATTATATATATATATATATATATATATATATATATATATATATATATTATTTATATATATATATATATATATATATATATATAACCTTTCAATTGTCCTCTTTCATTATAAGTTGGTTGTCTGGAAGAAATTACTATTTAGTAATAAGGCCGCCAATTGTACTTTTTTTCCTGTGCAGAATCTTGTTAAGTGTTTAATTTGTTTTGTGCAATAAAGAATTATCTATCTATCTATCTATCCACTGACATTCACACAGCGTATTGTGGGTGTGGATTCAAGCCTGTATTGTGGGTCTTCACAACGGATACATATTTTTTTTTGTAAATACATACATATTATACATAGAAAACACCCAAACCATTACAAACAGACATGTTCATGCACACACATGTTTGTACTGCCCGGGGATCGAACCCGGACCCTTAGTGTTGCTGCCGACCTCTCAACCGCAACACCAAATGGGTCGTCAAAATATTATATTTTGTCTTGTGGTTTATCTAGTCATTGACCACAGTGCAGTGCAAATAAAAACGTTTGATTAAATATTCAACTAACTGCAGTAAGAGATAACAGTTACAGATAACTTCAGTTCGCCGTTACGCATATCCAGTAAAGCGTTTTCGGTTCAATTGTCGCGATTCCTGTTGTTTCTAACCATAAATATCTTTTATCTGCTATTGATTATTTTAATAGCAGCTATTGGGCTTCGAATATTTAATCAAATATTTACGTATTTGTAGATACTGTATAATAAACGCATAAAGTGTCAAAGTGCCGACAATGATTACGTGTTTTGGTGAAAAGTCAGGGCTTAAGTATAAGCCTACTTGATAAGATTTTTGGAATAATTTAAAGGAAAAACGGTAAGTATTTTTGTTTATCTCACAATATCGGCGTGGTCGCGAATAATTGATAACATATCAATATGGCAATTCGGGTCATTGACGTGCGCATAGCTTTAATATTTGTACCTACTTTATACCTAGGTGATTTCTCTTTATGCTGGAACGGGCTAGTACATAACATCGAATAATAAGAATATATAAAATCCAACCTTCAATATAATACATGGGATAATTTGTGTCAGTTTGTCCGTACCTATTTCATGGCAAAACGGAGCTTCGACCGCGTCCTTGTACCTGCGGTCACCTACCACCTTCGGCCGCCTTCTTCAGGGAAGTCCGGGACCACGAAAGCAAACCTTAGCCGGGCCTTAACCACCCACACCCTGTACCTTTTTTTAAATAAATATTATTTTTTGTGATCGCGAATATTAGTTTCATTTTCATTATTTACTTAAATTCTTTATAACGCGACAATGGACGTGATTTTATAAAAGTGGAGATAGTTGAAGGAATGCAGAGTAACAAAGACTACGTTTTATCTCATACTTAGTATGGGGTATTGGAAATTTGTATCGAGCATTCCGTTATTTTCTAAATCCCTGTATTAGTTTTGTAAATCGGAGAAAGCCAATTGTTATCTAAAGATACGAAGAAATATTCCTAGCACTTGGTAGTGTAACAAGAAACATAAAATTATACAACCACAGATGACGTTAAGTGTGTTTGTACTAACGACAACGTAAACGGGGAAAAACAAACTATAGTAAACAAAATCTTTTCCTTTTTCTTTAATAACCTTGTTACTATGATTGCGATTAAAACATTAATACATGTAGGGTCTACAGTAGACCTTAAATACATACTTTATATGCCTGCCTACTATCTATTGGATAGGTGCTTAACTCTCATATCAATACAAAAAGACGTGTTCATGCACACAAATACCTGTTCTGCTCAGGGATCGAATCCGGAACCTGACTGACTGTAATGTCAATAAGACACGGGTAGTTTGTGAAGCCAAATAATAGTATTATAATCAATGATGTAAAAAAGAATATGAACTGAATATCATTGATTATAATTAATTTCCCTTTACACTATTAAAAAAAGTCCCATTAAGTAATTTTCTAAACAACACTTAAAGGGTATGAAATATGGAATTACAAACCGCATGTGTTAACTTTGACGTACTAACGAGGTCAAATTAAAACTTTCCATGCAAATTGACTTGCATTTTCGTTAATTGCATTTTTCGTGGTGATTGCGGTGGATCGATAGAGGGCGCGAAACGGGGTCAAGTGTTCAAGGATGTATTGGCCTGCAAATCCAAAATTAATTGCCATTTCAGTTCTAAGTAATGGGCTATTTACTTTCATTTAATATATTACGTACTAATGTGTTTTCGGTTTTCGAAAACGTTTTCCGACGCTCTTACGATAAAGGAAAAATCGTGACGAAACCTGCACACGCCTACGAAGAGATTCAAAGGTTGTGACGTCGCTCAACCCGCACTGGGCCTGCGTGGACGACTAAGGCTTTATCGCCCTATACGGGTAGGCTCGTGCCCCTCGGTGGGGACGTTAAATGAGCTGATTATGATGAGGTATGTTTGTAATCTGCATGTAAGTAATGCATACTTAGATCCCTAACTTTATACAACAAACCGTAAGTACTTTAGGAGGAATACTTGTTTAACAAAAAAATATACCATTGATGCGTACGTGAGCGAATCGTTACTTTCACATTTATTTTTATATAGATGTATTAGGTGAATAATATGCATTTATTCTGCTAATTGATTGAAACGCCTGACGTGCATCTAATCTTGATATTAATAGCAATATTGCTTTATTAAAAACTAGCTTTTGCCCGCGGCTTCGCTCGCATTAAATTCGGGATAACACGGTACTTTCATTTATCACTATACATAGGATTTCCCCTCCCTCCAACTTTAAAGTTCGGGGTCAATTCAGAATTTTTATAAGCAAAAAATATTATAGTGAGCTTACCTTAAAAGATTGACATATGCTCTCGCGGACTTTTTGTAGACCTTTAAAAGGAGAACAATACTCTCATACATGACTTTTGTGTAACTTTAACCGTTTACTCAGCGTACACAGCGGAAGCTCCAAGTATGAAAAATACCCCCGATTTTGAAACATTCTTCATTGCTGCTCCGCTTCTATTACTTGTAGCGTGATGATATATAGCCTATAGCCTTCCTCGATAAATAAGCTATCTAACACTGAAAGAATTTTTCTAATCAAACCAGTACTTCCTGAGATTAGCGCGTTCAAACAAACAAACAAACAAACTCTTCAGCTTTATATATATAGATTAATTGCAATATTGCTTTATTATATAATTGTTTGAAGTAATTAATAAAGACTGTATTATTTATTCAATGCGTGATTTTTTTATTATATTTCCCTTTTCGAACATGCTTAGCTACTTGGTTCATAATTGTTATTAGACATATTATGCAGGTGTTTTATTAATTCTTTTAAAAGCAATGACTTTTGATGAGAAAATAATACCAGGTTTGTTACATGATTGACGGCTATCCACTGTTGTATTGGAGATAGGACAATATGTGGTAATTATAACTGAAGATCAGCGCCGATCTTCAATTTTTTTGGGTGGGCAAAAATTGTGAAATGCCGCCCCGCCCACTTTTATTTATTTTTACCTTTATCATCCTATATTTTTTCTCTAATTTATATAATAAGTTCTCTAATTTATTGACATTTAGACAAAGCTGCAACTTTTTACGCAGCTGTGATCAGTTTCAGAGATATTACATCTCCTTGTCTTAATCCTTGGTGCCAATGATTGTGTAAGTTCTTCATGTACTCCACCTGACATAGTAGCGCTCTCGTACAAACATCTCAACAATTCGATATAGCAGTAATAAAGTCAGGCACCGTTGTAGGGAATGAAGCACAGCCCAAGACTCGATCGAATCGAAGGCTTTCTCATAGTCCACAAACGCCAAACATTATGGTCGGTTATACTCTCCGGTCTTCTGTATAACCTGCCGCAGCGTATGTGATATGTAGTCTATGGTGCTGGAGCCTTTGAGGTACCCGGCTTGTTCGGGGGGCTGGAAGTCGTCAAACCTATGCGCGAGACGAATTATGATGACTCTGGAGAATAACTTGAAGATGTGGCACAATAGCGTAATGGGTCGGTAATTAGTTTTTTTGTAATGTGATTTTTGTATATCATTGACGTTCATAAGTGCTTTTTGTAAGCCTAATTTAAATAAATGAATTTTGACTAACTTATCATAGCCGGAATATTAGGCTCTCTCCAAGAATTCTTCTGTTTCAATACAAGGCTAATTACGGACCAAAGTTTTCCAAAAACCACTTGGGAGGAGCTTTCTGGTGAAACTTAAGATAGCAGATGGCCAACTACTCATATTACGCCAACAGATCCTGGAAGAGGTTGAGAAATTCTATGGACGACTGTATTTATCGAGCGCTCATCGGCCACAGACCGAAGACAGCGAAGATCTACGTGCCCCACTAAGGCACCATTGTACGTAGGATATCCCGGATGTTGATGTTAGCGAAATTAGTGCAGCACTGGAGCATCTGAGAAGTGGAACTCCTAAACACCGGTGGGCAACCCATCGCTAGGGCATTAGGTGAGCTCGTTTAATGACGTCATCTACCAGGGAACTACACTGGAGGCGTGGTCCAGTAGCGTTCTTTAAGAAGGATGATAAAACTCTCTTGAAGAATTATAGATCGATAGCGTTTCTGATAAACGTCTATACAGAGTTGTCACAACCAGTATACGTCGGTGGCGTCCTTCTCCGGATTGTCCAAGAATACGTTTAAGTAAACGTATCCTATCGTATTCTCTCGAAATTGTGCCGGTCAAGTTTTGGCCCAAGTGGGCCAAGACTTGGCCAGGGAGGCTAGTAGGAGGATTCATTTGGGCTGGGCGGCATTAGGCAAGTTACATCAAATCTTCACGTCGACGATTCCGCAACACTTTAAGACAAAAATCTTTGAGAAATACGTCCTACCCATACCAACATACGCAGATGAGACATGGACACTGACAATGGAGCGTGCTATGCTGGAAGGCTCTTATAGATAAAAAAAAATGATATTATCCGCAAGAGAACTAAAATTACCGACATAGTTCGCCAGATTAGCAAACTGAAGTGGCAGTGGGTAACGTATGTCGCAGAACCGATGGCCGTTGGAGCAGTCGAGTTCTGGAGAGGAGACCGCGTCTTGGCAAGCGTAGCGTAGGACGCCCTCTGGCCCGATGGACCGACGACTTGCGAAAAGTCGTGGTGGAGGCTGGATGAGAAAAACGGAGGACCGGAATATCTGGCGCAAAATGGGGGAGACCAATGTCCAGCAGTGGACTACGATAGGTTGAATAGAGAGGGAAAAGGTTTAATCACCTTTCTTGAAGAAGAGCACCACCACGCCATTTCCTCACCTTTGGCGTCGCACATCACCGATTCCGGAATTAAAGAGCTTCTGAAGGGTCTAGCACTGGCGTGCCCCCCCTACTTTCAAAAGCTCTGCGGTAAATCCGTCGTCGCGGGGGTCTTATAACACTAAGCTGTTTCACGTGCCTGCTGACCGTGAACTGCGATTTCTGCGTATGCCTATTTAGAAATATGCAAAAACAATGTAATGGTTGAGTAACATGCCTTACTCCGCCCCGGGTATCCGTCGAATTTCTATGGCCATGCAATATCTGCACTTGTAATAGTAATTAATTCCGTGGGCAAGTAAGGTAAATGATGAGTGGTCCATTAGTCGGTTTGCCGCCCCTGACCGTGCCCCGGGCACGTGCCCCCGTCTGCCCCCCCTAGATCCGGCCCTGTGAAGATATTTATGCTACAGGCTCGGTTGTTTTATAAGCCGATCACAAGAATTAGCATCCAATCTGAGAGCATTGAACTAAGCATCCGCTCGCATTTTTCATAATTATTTTTGGAATATTCCTGTTGTTACTTTGAGCATAAAACAAATGCGGATCAAAAATCCAATATGGCTTCTGCAGTGTTTGTTGGCGGCGTAAACATTTCTACGATTCTAAATACGGCCATTAGGTAAATTGGACGTTATTGTGCACGTAGTTAAGTGCTATGTTTATGGTATTACGAGTGGCTAACAACAGTGAAACATAATTTCCAAATTGATTTTAGTCTTATTTCACACGTGTGTACAATAGCAACTTAATTACTTTAGTTAACAAAACATAAACAAAACAACGTAATACAAAATTACCTTCCATATGCAGTATAAGACGTCTGTAATGATGATGAGTAAGATGTATAAACAACAACTTAATATGTACTCTGTGTATAATATTCAAATATATATTATTATTTATTTATTAAGTCTACCAACACTTGACAGATACAAAAAAACATATAATACTTATTAAATCTGTGGTAATACTTAAAGACAAAGACAGAATGCATCAAGCTGTGACTGGTAAACACCTCGTGACTTAAGATTATCAAAATCAATCGAAGGTTTTTTCGAATTATTGAAATCAAAACTAAAATATCTCACTCTAACTCCGGTAAAACTGAAACAGCAAATTCGCTAACTATTCCAATGTTCAATTTGCAAAAGCTACAAATCCTGAGCTCTCCGCGTTTTAAATGGAATTTTCAGCGAACCACCTACAGTTGAAGATTTATATAGAATCGGGCGGTGCTAAATTGGAAAACACGAGAGAATCGGGTACAGGTACAATTTTAGATGTTAGAACTAACAAAAGTTTGTTCTGAACTTCCATTAGTACTCTGTTTTAAGTGTGTGTTCTAACATACGTGTGTAACAATATGAGTGTGTGTTCTCATATACGTGTGTGTTTTCTAACATGCCTGTGTGTGTTCGTGAGTTTCTTTTAATTGTGAAACCATTACTGATTCAATCATTATTATTATAGTAACAGGTTTTTTTTATTGAATTAAGCATTAAAAAAACTAATCTGTCTTGTTATTAGCATAGTTCAATGTAAGGTTAGGTACATATTAATAATTCCAAACTGTTATTTTTCTTTTATGTCTTTATGTCACTGATTATGTGTGGTATTTGCAATCAACTAACCTATATGTCGGGTAAAACAGGTCGAAATCTCGGCATCCGAACAGGAATTCCGTTATCGAATCTAGACACGGGTACGGATGGCATTTGGACGGAAATCCTGGGCATCTGTTACGAGTGTTAGCTACTGCTGCTACGTTGATCAGATAAACACCTTATTGATGTCGGACTTTTATTATTACGACTCGAGGAAGGTACGAAAACAAGAACCTATCCTTTATGATGTAAAGATATTGACTTTACACTTTATTTATTTGAATTCTTGGTAACCAGCAACCAGTTACTCTTTATGAAGGTAAAGGGTAGTGGTCATCTGAGGCTTTATATTATTTAATTATACTTATTTGGTGTAAGTGTATATTACTTTGTGTTATCTTTAAAAATGTTGTCACGAAAACATTAATCATATCAGTGCATTCGCAAGTCACAGCCCAAGCGTACGGATCTTCACCATTGAACTGTAACCATGTTGCGCGTGCGCACCCATGCGTACACTCGAGTGAAACTTATACCTTCGCCTCCTGAGATCTTTTTAACGGCATACTTGGATTATTGAAAGGACAAAAAATTGGTTTGTAATAAAAAGAACTGTATAATTTATATCTTTCAGTCGCCACCTCTTTTTCGCCTCTAAATTTAGTGACAAAGGCGCGAGAAGCTGTTAGAGCCGGCTGTTATGTATCTTAACACTACCAATCCACGTTGGGACTACATAGTCGGTTACTGCTCATTCTCTCCATAGCTATGCTGTGTGGGGAGGGATGTGCCCTGCAGTGGGCCTTTATAGGCTCTTGATAATGATGTATTTTTGTAGATGTGTTTTTTTTTGCTATATGAGGTCCAAAAACTCTGTTACTTAAAACTAGCTAAACCGTTTTACTATTTTGTACAGTCGCCAATGCAGAGGCGTAAAAAATGTTTTCAGAAACATTTATTCTTCCAGCTCGGGTATTCAATTTGGCATAATTAACGTTTTTGTCATCGCCAGAAACAAAAGCAAATAATTACGCACGTTTAACAAAATGGCAGCCGTAAAGCCGACATTAACGAATGTTCAGTAACTGAGGGCACTTGTATGAATTTTCTGCATTATTTAAATTGCGTATGTTTTCAGATGTAAATTTTAATTTACATAAAAATAAATGTATGTAACCATGAAAAATATGCATTTATGTCAATAAATTTTACCATGTATATCGAATAAACTCAAATTTGCGGATGGAATGGCGCTTTATTTAAATAACATTTTATTTCATAGTGTATGAAATAGAAATAAAAAACAGATGACTCACATGATGTTAAGTTAAGCCACCATGAACCTATGGACTAAGTTCGAAGGAGCAACAACATCGTTACCAAGTTGTCAACCTTTATAAAGGGAGTGGGAAAAGGAAAAGGGAATGGGGAAGAGGGTTCCGGCCCCCGGTGAACTCACTCACTTAAGACACGCGTTGTTTAATGCCTGTAAAACCATTGTATCAGTCCGGGCCATCCAAACCATTCGCGCCGAAGCATGACTTTCGAAAACTTAATTCATTCCTATTGGACTTAGCGTATCTATAAATATACCTATTCTGTGCAGTGTGCACAATACTGCGTTTTAAAGGTGTTAGTTATATTATATTTTTATACATCAATTTTACTATAAGACAAGGTACGTGCATGACAGTAAGGTCGTTATACAGAATCGTATGCGCATACGCATTCTTGATTATATTTCGTTTTATTATCTATAACTTCTATAAGTTATGTCAGTGGCACTTATTATAATGAATCCAACTAATATTATAAATGCAAGAGTTTGTTAAAAGTATGGATGTATGTTTGTTACTCGGTTACGCAAAAACTACTAAATGATTGAGTTTCTTGCTGGTTTCTTCTCAGTGGAAAACTACCTCCCGAACCAGTGGTAGCTTCATTTGACATTCATAAGTGTTCTGTAACTGAATAAACACTTTTCATTTTCAATGTATTTTAATATAACTCTACTATAATATGTTCACATAGCAGAAAAACACATCAGCTAATCAGCAGTCTCTGAATTTTCACGGGTGACCACAACGCGCTGCCGAATCTAATTGAATCAATTTGCTAAAGGCAGAGATGGAATATCTGGCGCAGAATGGGAAATAACTATGTCGACCAGTTCACTGTGGTTCATCTGCTATAGATTGTAGAGAGAGACAGAGTTGGTGTTTGATGACTGCATAAAGTATACAACTGCATATCGAAATTATCCGATGTCCTCATCTTGCTCTGGGAGGTACGCTTTGTTCTGGCTATTTTCTTGGTATAGAATCCGTTAACACCTTTCAATTCTTATCCAAAGGAGCAAACCTCTGGTGGAATTCAGTCTTATCTCCAAGTATGAAGGCCAGGATCCTGCATTGGGATCATAATAGGCTGGTCGATTGATAAAGGTTAGAAAATAGCATTAAATAACAAAATAATTCATTCTGGGTAACCATAGGTATCTCACGTGACATGTTACGATCCTTGCTCATCAAAGTATCAAGAATTTACCTATTCGTGTATGTAAAACGTAACTATTACACGCATGCGCATGATACCGTGTGGTATCATACGCACAAATATGCATAACTTTCATACAGTATCATTAATTAATTACGATATATAATCTAATACAGCGCGGAGCATCGGTGGCTCATTGGTGCGGACTAAATCCGAGCACGGAGAGGTGCTCTCTGGCAGGAACTCGGTATCAAGCAGCGTCTGTCTTCCATTGTGCAAATTCAAGTTCTGAGTTTCTTTGGACACGTATCCCGGCGTGGCAATGAGTCGATCGAGCGCCTCGTGGTACAGGGTAAAGTTGAGGGCACACGAGCGCGAGGTAGAGCACCTAAGAGATGGACGAGCCAATTAAAAGCAGCTGTAGATACTTCCCTGCACGTCTGCACCAGAAAGACGGCCATCAGACAGGAACGGCGGCGTATTGTTAAACGAGCCACTGACAACTGAAATGACGACCACGACCACTCTGTCAAGAGTGCAACGACAAAGAAGAAGGTGCAGGTTAAAATCCCGCCACATACAAATGTATTTTCGAAAGTATAAGTACGTTTATCCGACGCTCTTACGATGAAGTGATTCCAATTGCGTGAAGTCGGTCAATCCGCACTGAGCCCGCGTGAACGACTACCCTCCACGGGTAGGCTCGTGCCCCTCAGTGGGGACGATGAATGGGCTGAGATGATGATGATCTAATACAGTATTGAAGAGATGAAGAAGATAGTGTTAAACAAAAGAAGTATGTTAAGAAGGCATGGACATTTCGAGCGCATGAGTGAGGGCTCGATGGCACCCCCGTTTGGCTGAAGAGCTGCCCCTCCAAGCGGGGATCTTCTATGGGCGGTCTGGCAATCTATGAATAGACTGATGTTGGTCGGTGACCTGAAAATGTGTAAAATGAGGATATCCCAGAATCAGTATGTGTGACTGTGGTGCCCTTCAGACAGTGGAACACCGACTGTTTTGCCCTAAAATGTCCGTCTACGTGCGGTTTCCGGGACCTCTGGACAGCTAATAAAAGGGAGATCAGAGTGGCCCAATATTAGTCGCATTATCATATTTAGCTTGTGATTCCGTATCGACTTGATAAGGAGAATCTCAATTTAATAGGCATAATTTAATACGCCTAGGTAGAATCTCAATTTAATTCAGAACATATTATTGTCATCACACTCGAATTTGAGTATATTCTTAACATGTTTTCTGGACTTCTGACCATAAGACTAATCAACCTAACCACGATACCAATCGGTCATGTGAGGTAAATACGAACGGTAATAACTTGTAAGTAGTCACCTAGTCCACAAACTTGAAGGTTGTGCCGCCAATGTTATGCTTGTTTTCCACTGAAGCAGATAAGGCTCGATTTTAAAGGGGAAAATTAGTAATCTCCAAGCCAATAAATTATAAACATAAAAGCCTTAATTAAATTATATATTTATAAAAACATAATTTTAACCCAAAATATCTCATGTATCTTCTATCTGTAACTACCCTAAAGTCTTACATATTAAAAAGATTTTCAAAGCATATTGTGATATAGTTAATTGTACAATCAAGTAACTTTTGCTCTCGATTGAGTAATTGCAGATAAAAACTCATTTGTTTTGATTTATCTTCAATGACTCCCACTATGTAGATTTCCTATTGTTTTCCTATAATAACTGACAAGCAGTTAACTTAATACAATATATATTTTGTATTTGTATAAAAACAACATAAGATTTTCCATTGTATAGATTCTTGGTGGTCAAAGGGTTGAATATAGTAATAGCACAGCTTTCTAGAATTAAAATAACCCCAACTATCAAATCTTTTTATCTTTTGGTTACCAAATTATCCCTAATCCTAAACATAGAACCTTGCAACTGTAGTTCCAGTATGCACTAGCGAAAACCAAATTTAATTTCGCATCTCCAGTTCAGTGGAAAACAGGCTTTACTCAGCGTCACTCGATAACGCCTCAGCCTCCACTCATCTACGTTTGCGCACCGGCGCGCGCGCACGCGTACACACGCGCCCTACGGAATATCGCCCGTAAAAGCAACTCGTTAGAACTGAAAATCGTATGCATGTATATGACAATGATTTTGTGATAGTGAATTTAAGTGTTTGTGTTTGAATGAGTGTGCCATATGAGGGATTTGATATAAACGGTACGTCTTTTAAATTATTTGCACTAAGGAGGAATATTGTTTCTGTCACTAAGCAGTACTCATTGAATAAATCTCTCTTTATCTCACTCATCAATATAATAACTTGATAACAGTGAATGAAATCTTTGAACGGACTTACATTTTGTCTTATTAATTAGTCATGAACAGATTAAAATTCAGTTAGATTATAGGTTGTTGTTTATTTATTCCAAAGATATCATTGGGATAAGCGTAATAAGGCAAAGATTTTACCTTCCAGTGTAGATAAAGGTAAACCATGATTAAGGACAATAAGTTATTTAAGGAAGATTAAAAAGGACTTAAGTTTTGTCTTTAAAATTATGAGGAAACTATAAACGTTATCACAGATAAGATAACACGGGTCTGATCCACAAACTATTCTCGATCTGGAGGATTTTCGTCTTCAAAATATTTCTGAATCTGATGTATATAAAAATTAATTTATATGAACATGTTTACTATTCTAATTCCTATAAAACGATTTATGCCAGTTAACGAATAGTTGTCTTATAGAAAGGTGAAAAAAAAAATGTATACTGGGTATCTTGGTTTGGAATATTACAAGAATTGTCTCAATGCCGATTGGTGGGTTTAAACGACTATCAAACTAAGACAGAAGTCGGGCCTGACAACTGAACGTGCCATGCGAAGTATAAAATCATCCTCCTATTTACACAATGTGATTTAGCTTGCATTGACCATACCAAACTAAAATGAAAGACAGAAAGTGACTTTCCCTGTGTTCTCTTCGTGTGATTCGAACCTTCGATACTCGGACCATGCATTTTAACCTAAGCCCTGATTACAAGTCCAGTGAAGCAGTTACATAAGGAGCACAATAAAATGAATAATATTGTATCCTCAAAAGGGTTTTCGTCTCATTTAATTAAATCGATTACCTTAAGAAATAACTATTTTCTATTTGCATTATCAAAGAAAGTCCCGACGCAATTAGCCGCATCGTGTTTGCAGAGTATAAACGTCGTCTTAGTTTCTATTAAAGTTTACATTCGGCTCTATTACCAGTTCATGTTTAAGTGAATGACAAACACTTTTCATATAGATAAACTTAAGGTCGTAAAAAGAAGAGGCAATTTACTTGTGTTTTAATTTACTTGTACTCGAAGTACTTATTATAAAACAAATTGTATTGGGTAAGGTTATCGAAACGATAATCATTCTATTTCAGGATAAGCCAAACGCCAGGAATCCAGACACAATAGATATCTATAGTTTCTGACGCGCCATGACACGTGTGTGTCATTATTGTTCAAAAGATTAAAGAACGAATAAAATAATTTTCGTTTGAAAAATGTTACACAATAAATAATACAACTTTTAAAAAATATATAGGCAGCTCCAGAACATATTTAATCCCGAACATCGGAAACCATCTGTGAGAGTTCAAAAATACGACGAAACTCTTCGAGAAAAGGAATGTAGTGCCCTTGCGCTCCACTTGGCTCGTTTTGGCGGGGGCACTACTGTGTCCCCAGTTAATATGGTTGTTAGCGTAAACCATTAAATCTACCTATACAAGAACATCACATAATGCACCCATTCGTTAGTCTATAAATAACAGGAATCCCAAGAGGACGCGATCTGGATCCTTTGCAAATAGGAAAAGGTTTACGACGGAATCATATCATGAGGGCCTATTCTAAAATACGATATCCGACACTACCACTCTAGGTTTTTTCTTTTTCTTGTCACATACTGCATGAGTTCCAGTTTTAGGTAACCAAAAACGCAATGTACATAAAATACGATAATCGTACTATCTTCTTCTTCTTAGTGTGTCGAAGGCAAACACACATTCAAAGTTTAGCGGTCCAGAAAGCAGCCACAGTGACAGCATTATCCGATGCTACCATTTGGTCCTCCCGCGTGCAGCTGGAAGGGCACGCCGGGCACGATGTCAGATGGGCCATCGTTTGGGCCGAACCACAGAGGTAATCAATGTGACCACCCAAAAAACCCCATCTAGCCAAATTTTCCTTGCTGCAGCCAGTCTGCGCCCGAAGCCTATTCAGAGATCTCCAAATCATCCACGACAGCCAAAGTATCGTACTATCGAAAGCCAATGTTCCAAGATAGTCCCCAAGGATTTACTGTTTCAATAAACTATTCGCTGCGAGTTGCTCTCGTTACGAATACTTAGGGACATCTCCGAGAATCCTTGCCCTATTGGCTAAACAGAAATAGGTTTTGCCTGCCTTCGTATTACATGGTATGCGTAAAATTTATTTGTGAATATGTTAGTATCGACGGATCGTAATTCATTTCTATTATTATTAACCTACTTTTATTCTTAACACAAATTATACCTTAAGGGTACTTGTATGATAAGTAAAATGTTTACAAATTCCGATGTTAAGAGAAATAGTAATAAATATCCACTGACATTTACACAGCGCCATCTAGCCCCAAGTTAAGCGTGAAGCCTGTGTTATGGGTACTAAACAACGGATAAACATACTTATGTTTTTTGTTTGTTAATACATACATATTATACATAGAAAACACCCAGACCATTACAAACAGACATGTTCATGCACACAAATGTTTGCACTGCCCGGGGATCGAACCCGAAACATATGGTGTTGTAGCCGACGTCTCAACCGCAACTCCGCGTATCTTAGCGCATCACTGAAGGCTTCAGTAATTAGCCAGTACGTACGTTATCTAAATTACGACACGTTAAATACATTTTGCGGCAAAGTAAGCATCTCTTGTAGACTAGGTGTAAACAATGGTTAGGGCTGGGACAAGAGATCTAGTGATTTCATTAAAATCGGTAGTATTTTTTATCTTAGGCTGAAAGTGAACAAAAACCGTTATAGAAATGAGTTTAATCTTCGTGGTCTTCAGTGTATTTTGTTTTATAGAAATAACATATATGCCTAGCCTTAAATGTAATTTATGTAATAAAAATTTTACTAGGTGGTAGACTCGATACTGAGTCGTCTAGGTAGGTCCCGTGAAACGGGAGTGTTATGCACTTTGGTGATTCGGGATAAGGGCACTGTAGCTAGTTAAATAACAGGCGCAGTGCGGCATTGATGGAGAATAATAACTGTCTATCAGTTGTTGGTCTCCTTCAATGCCGCTCTGTCATGGTCAGGCGTACCACACCATCAGGTGAGCGTCCTGGCCGTCCTGTACACATATAACATAAAAAACCATTCCAAATACAATTATTATTACGGTACCCGTCAGACCAATAAAAAAATATAAACCAAACGTGAAATGTGAAATTCATTAGTTAAAAGGAGTCATTAGTTTAGCAGTGGACACAATACGTATAAAATAGTTCAATCGTTTTTTACCCATACACTTTATGGAAGCGTTATTTGACGACCCGTTTGGTGTAATGGTTGAAATGGCGGGACTGCTACACCTAGGGTTCCGGGCTCATTCCACGGGCAGCACAAACATTTGTATGCATAGACATGTCTGTTTGTATTGGTCTGGGTGCTTCTACTCGAATGTATAATATGCACGTATGTACAAAAAAAGGATGCTTATCCGTTGTTCAGTACACATGCAAGCTTCACGAAAAAATAAATTGATATATAGGGGAAATCATTGGACATAATGACTTTTTATAAACTCGACTACTCATTCTTTTTTCTCGTTTTAATAACGTTAATCGGTATAATCTTTTAAGAATCGGCGGCATTTACTGACAGCAGCACTGCGCCTGCGCAGGTGATAACGCGACACGCACGACATACACATTATCGCTCTCACATTGAGGTTTATATTTTACGAGCGTTGTGACACGGGAGATCTATTTTTATCACACTACAGACAATCACAATACAGCCTTTTACTGAAGCAGTAAAACTTATCGTTGCTAACTTATTTTATCTGAGGAAGACTCAAACTCGAAGTAAATTTTTACAGATACTTTTGAATTGTCGATTTTTTTTGGCGAGGTGGGTTGTTTTCCTATATCGCCAAAGCTATGCTGTGCTTGGGAAGGTCTGTACTCTGCACTGGGACGTTAAAAGTGATGATGATACAATATTTTGATGAATATACTCTCTCTCTCTTTCTCTCTTCAACCTATCGCAGTCTACGGGCATTTACCCCCCATGAGTAGCGCCAACCAGATGAATATACTATCGGTCCGGAAAAAGTAAAAAGGAAGTTTTTTTTTATATAGGTAGGCAAAGCCTTTTCACCTGATGGTATGTGTCATATGTGCGTCAGTGTGATATCACCATCTATGGACACGCGTCACTATAAAAGAGCAACAAATGCGTTGCCAACCTGAAGAAAAGAGGAAAAAGGAAGTTTGTGTAAGGTGGTGGGGAAATTTGGGTCTCTGGTAACCTCATTCTCTTGACTAAACACTTTGAGGTCGTGGTTTCACTGCAAAAATACCTATTCGTGCCAAAGCAAGGCTCTCCCACAGAACGATTTTAGCTTGTATCATTCTCCTCAAATTGGCTAATTATAAAAACAACATTACAGCCTTATCAAAGTGAAACTTACTTGCAAATTACATTAGTACACTAATTGTGATAAAGTGCCCAACAAAAGCGATTCCCATGTCCAATCGGCTAGATATCCAAACAATGCATCATGTATGCAACTCGTTGCGTCCATCGCCTCGTGATTTTTCACGAGATTACCCATTTTTATAGGCTTTTGTTTTGCCATCTCCATTTTATCCACGTGGAATATGCGACGCTTATCGCTCTTATTGTTAAAAAGGCCCCTGTCAGCTATCATCGCGATCCTGTGTAGGCTCGTATAGTCCCTATTTTCTTACAATGTTCGGGGTTCCGTAGGAATGAGCTCAGAAATGATTTAATGCGTAAGAGAACTAATGTTACCGACATAGCCCGCCGGATCGGCATGTTGAAGTGACAGTGGGCTGGTCATTTATGTCGCAGAACCGATGGCCGTTGGAGCAGACGAGTTCTGGAATGGAGACCGCGTCTTGGCAAGCGTAGCGGAGGCTGGATGAGAAAAGCGGAGCACCGTGGTATCTGGCGCAAAATGGAAGAGACCTATGTCCAGCAGTGGAAAGCGATAGGTCGAATGCTGCTCAGAAGACCAATTATAGAAGCATAGGAAATGCAATTCACCAATCAGCATACGCACGGCGTGTATTCTTCTTGTGATGGTATTGGTCGGTTCCTTATGGAACAAATTCCTGGGGTCACCCCTCCCTTATCATTAAAGAGGGCTTTAATTTCCCACGAAAAGCCTTGTCACATCATGTTGCATCATTTCGCCAAAGAATTTGTACATTATGCATTTGGTAAATTATAGTCTTTTATTAAATCGACATACCTTGGTCTTGAAAGACACCATCATTCAATAGAACTTGCATTATAATTAATAACGTTCGCAAATTAATATGGTAAATCGATATATTTAATAAAAAAAATAAAACATAAAAACAATAAGTTATAGAATAGCCTATAAATTATTAAGAAATAAAAATATGCTTTAACGAATTTCCGCACATAAATTGTAGAAACCATCGTATTTGGGTAAATATCTAAGCACAATAAATATAAATCAGTATAAAACAGTATTGTCTGCGAATAATTATGTCTCTCCAATAAAATCACATACTTTTCAATTGGACTATTCAAGCAATTTTCCTGTGTTGAATAAAACACAATTTTTGTTTCGATGACATTGCTGCAAAAAAGAAGTTTTCCGATCTGAAAATTGTGTTTTATCTAATGTGTGTCAGTTGCAAACGTTTAGAAGAATAGGCACTACGTTAATAAGAATCGTAGTTTTATTTTATTTGCCTGCAAACGAAACTGGACTGATGACCGGCAAAGTCTTGATGCCGTGCGCCGACACCACCTTCACTTGGAAGTTGGGCAGGTTGAGGAACAACCGCTGGTGGATCTCGTGCACGCATAGCCGCATCACCTCGTAGGCCTCCGTCTCGGTTAAGGCTGCAATTGAATATTAGTCAAAGACCAGGGGCCTTACCGCCACTTCTAAAAACAGTACGACAATAATGTATCTTCAGCTTTTCTGGTAAAAAAGCTGAAAAATCATAGTAATAAATACTGTTTTAACAGATGGTGGTAACCCCCCTGAACTTTCATATGCAAGTGGAATCTCTAATACTGTAAAGGTGTCTTATGCATGATAATTTTACTATCTAGTCCGCTCATCCCGAAACACAAAAGCGCATATAGATTTTGATACATTTAAAAATAGTGTTAAATGATTTAACAATTTTTCTTGTTTGAAAATAGTGTAAAACGATTTAAAAAATCTTGAGTCATTTATACCTTTTCATTAATAAAAACACCAAGTATAAATAATTTACTAGGTGGTTAGTCTCAAAGATTTATATATTTGGTTAAACCCGTTACTGTCTTTGTTAGTGCCACCGCCACAGACATAGAATATACTTAGACTGGACAAGCCGCCAAGTTTATAGGCAGTCCCAGTGTCGCAATTCTTTTCGGTTCTCACTTGTGAAAAGTTATTATATTTCTTGGTAAATTTACTGATTCATTGCGATGATGGCATGTTACAAATTGCACAGGATGGCATTTTGGAAAAAACGGTAATTTCTTCTAATATTCGTGCGTCTTGATTGTCTCACAGAGCGTAAACTGGTAGCCAGTGTATGCTCGTTGAGCTTACAGTTGTCGCAATTTAAACGCGGCTTGCCCCATCTCCTGTATTGAGAAATCTGTGGCACCGCAGTGCCAGATAATTATTGTCTCGTAAATTAGGAGTGTATTCTGTGTTTCAGGATTAGGGCATTGTAGGTAGTAAAATTGCCGGGAATGAGAGACCTAACATCTTTCGTGTCAGATAACGGGTGCAGAGCAGTGATGATGGAAAATAATAACTACCTACTAATTGTAATTTCCTACGACACTGCATCTGTCATGGTCAGGCGTATCAATTACAACCTGATGATCTAACTGACCGTCAGGTGATGTCAAAATAGGATTTTTACCGAATTGGACATTTAGATCTAAATTCAAAACAATCGATTTTGAATACTTTTTATTGTGTTTTAAATTCATTTAAATTGTCATTAGTTTTCACCCCACCTTAATTTTGCGGTGACCATTTTCTACGATTTTTGTTTTACTTTTTCTATATAAGACAATTTGTATGCGTTTGATGCAATTTATTTTTTATGTTTTATCATGGAAAACTTAATCGTTTCTAGTTATTTCACTGTCTTCCCCTTTATCCTAGACTTGCGCTAAAATATAAAAGTTCAAGGAGCGTATTCTAGAACGAAGACCGTTGATCTTTACTTAAATTGAATTAGAAAGATATTGCGCTGTATACGATAAATAGCGACATCACTTTCTAACTTTATTCAAGCAAAAATCAATGATTAAGTCTCGTTTGGGCTGAGAGCCATCTGCGCTCGCCAATTATCCGGTGAAGCTGTGAAGGCCACCTGCGGCTAACAGCGATAAGTCATTCCGAAGAAGAAGGGAGAGGGGTTGCCTCGTTCTAGAATACGGGCCTAACATATCCTAGTAGATTTATTTATACATCTTCCCTTAGGTCAAAATAACTTACTTGGCTTGTAATATCTGTCCAATATGCTCAAGCAGAAGAGTCCACCGAAACCGTGGGAAGCGAAAGGCATCTTCACACAGGCGGCTAAAAAATCTAAGCTGTACAGCTGACCGCCTTTCTCATCGTGGCCTGCAATCAGCATGTTCAGCATACATGGATTCTGTGGGGAAAGAGTTCAGAGATTACATCATCAAAGAGTCATCATCGTTGGTGGTGACAAAAGTAACGATTGCATTTTTGATATCTGTTCATGAAAAAAAAATTTTGAAGCTCCATCTTTAGAGGAGCTTGTTCTGAGATTCTAAGCTGTACCCAACGTCGCAACCATCACACCACTGCGTCTGACAAGCGTAGCAATAGACGCCTTCTGACTTAACTGACTATCAACTTCCAAAAATGACCTATGTCGCAATCAGGCTGCGTCATCGCACCCTTCTGTTTCCTTTCCTTTTCAATCTATCGCAGTCCACTGTTGGAAAAATATTTATCTATATCTCATTTTGCACCAGCCTACACCAGCGACCTTGAGAACCAATCCTGCTGTCAGTAGCCATGTCTCAGCTGCGCATGTTACTTGTAGCAAGGGTAGGAGGCATTGCTCAGAGGCTTTAATTTTGATACCTTATTTTCTTCTTCTCTTAAACCTGTTGCAGTCCGATGCTGGACGAATAAGTCTCTCCATTTTACGTCAGATATCCCGATTTCCTCCATTTTCCTCATTATTCACGACTGACCTATTGCAAATAGTCGGTCCATTTACCTTTATTTAAATAAAAAAACAGTTTTTTATACACACCCACGTGTTGTATTCGAAAACCCAGCTAGGTAGATACATACCTACCTACTTCTACTATAGTTTATTTGAATACTTTGCAGACGGTATGAACATATCTTTTACGTTTTTAGAATGTTTCATCCGAGTGCACATGACTTCGGCAGAAAGTCATTACAAATGCGAAGTGCCTCTGTCAACGGCACTTATGAATTTTATTAATTATAAAAACTGCTTATGCCTACGTGTTAGTAAATTAAAATCAGTCATAGCAGTCAGTTATGCTTTCGACTCTTGTGCTCTAGGGTAAAGGATGAGTAAAGCAAATTAAGGGATACTATATAAATAATGAATTATCAAGATATTATGGTTGATGACATCACAAGTTGGCAGCAGTACTATGGTCCCTTTTTTAGGGTCTTGGAATTTCTGTCCAAGATGACAGACCAGTTCTGGAGTAGACTGCGTCTTGGCAAGTGTAGCATAGGACGCCCTCCGGCCGGACCGACTTGCGAAATGCCGCTGGTAAAGGCTGGATGAGAAAAGCAAATGGACCTAGGAGGAGGTTGTCTGGCGCAGAATGGGCCAGACCTTAAAGCAGTGAACCACGATAGGCTGAAGAGAAACAGGTCTTAATCAAACCAAATAGATATAAGCAACCAGACTAACTGCTCTATAAGCCCCGAAGCGTATTGAAACTAATTGACCCTCTTTCGACGCACTAAAGACACTGCAATGTCGAAATGAAAGTGCACACAGATGCTCACAATGACGCGAAGAAAGTAAATTACTTAAACAACCGTAGTCGAGTGGTCATATTAGCTAAAAAGCAAGAATAAATAGGTACTTCTCTAATATAAGGTAAGTCTATTAATCCAACGCCATTTAGTTATTTTTTCATAGAAAATCAAATACCAAAGAACAAACTCATCTGGTCCTTATTTACGTCTACGTATTATTATTTTGTATGACATCAAGTGCAGTGTTGAAGGAATGTAATAATAGAAGGAGTACGTTCTAAAATATTGATTATTATTTTCCTTTAACACTGCCCTGCGCCCGTCACCGTGGACTCTACCGTCTCGTCACCGTGGTCTCTCATGTCCGGTTATTTAATTAACTTTTTAACTCCATAGACGTATATATCCAACAGAAACAATTGACTTTCTATTGTGACTGGAAACCAAGTTTGAAGGTTTGATCTCCTGTAAGATCGAAATTCGAATATCAAACAGATCTTAAATGACATTGTGATTGTCACAAGGATTTAATTCCAAACATGTCTTTTAATCTTTGCTACATCTAGATAGATTTCACTACTCAAATCAAACAAGGTAAGGACTTTACTTAGTGCGAAAAACAAAAGATGTTTCATCAAAATAAGTTACATATCTTTATATATATTAAAATTCTCCCAGTACGTAAAAAGGAATATTACGTAATTTGACATCCCGCTTAAAGATTGCCAGTATCTGAACCAATATATTTTAAGTTAAATTAACTTTAAAAATACTTTTAACACAAATTATTTTGTCATCCGGGCGGCAAAAAAGTATTCAAACGACTGTAGTTTCTGTATTGTTATAGATAATGGACTCCATGTGAAAACATAATATTGACGTCGAAATCGCTTTACGCATTACATAATCAAGAAAACGGCAGAAGACATCTTAGTCAGACACTACAATATCATCTTTCGGATTGTTTTTTTTTCTTCAAATACCTAATGGCCGTCCGTAACTTCCGTGACTTCGCTCACCCCAGGTGTTAAGGGCATCTGCGAGGTTTTTCCTGGTGAAGTGGACCATGGCTGCCATGTCCAACTCGTAGCTGTTCCTCATCTTATACAGGTGTAGGTTCCTGGAGATGAATGCGACAGCTGTAGTGTGTCGTCCGATGAACCGTTTAAGCCCCTTATCAACTTATTAAAGATCTTGTGGAGTTTGTATTCGTGTATAATAAGTCCGATTGAAGTGCTATATCGAATTTATATAAGACTTTATTTATGGGTAATTCAACGTATCTCTCTTATTTGGAGGAATTCGATTCCCTTTTTAACCGCTGCAGACGCACATATTCAGCAGTTACAATTGATTTGCTATACTATTGTGTTCGGAGTCCCGGCAAATGAGAGGCTAAAACTAATATTATCATCGTCATTACAGCACAATATGTTCACTGATTATCACTGCCACCTGCTTGTCATCAGTCTATCTGGTCGGCCTACGCTTCTTTTTCTGTTACGTAGACGCCACTCTATGCCATTTTATAAGCTCTGGTATTTCGGATAAAAAAATAGGTAAATTATAGTACTTATTGACGATTTCTTTCACTACATTTTTGTTTATTAAACTGAAGTGCAATATAGAAATTGGATAATATTTTGAATTCTTAAGTATGTGTTATCTTGACACGCCCAGTATATGAAATAACAAAACATTTTCAGTACTCCTTTTAAATTATATTCTCTAGAACATTCAACATAATTTATCTGAAAAGTCGTCCGCTCTGCATATACGGGCACACAAGGGCAATGCGAACAATCTTGTTCGTACATAATTAGGATGCAAATTGAATTTCATCCCTAAGTCAAGTAAGTAGTTGGCGTTGGATGCTGGAGTTTCATTTCCTTTGACGTTTATACATTTTTTGCCAAATCTCAGACATCTTTAGCATATAGATTACATGTTTCGTTCAAGCACTGTTTCTTAATCAAATGACATTGGTAAAAATGCGACGGATTTGTAAATTAATTTACAGTGCTATGTCCCTGACCGTCAGAACACATCAATTCATGTTTGAATTTTGAAAATTGTTTCTTATCGGATAATGTTTGTTAACAGTCTTCAAAAAACTACTGTCGCCAAAGTATCGATTGTTTGACTGATTTCTGTAATTATGTATGACTAGCTTTTGCCCGCGGCTTCGCTCGCATTAAATTCGGGATAACACGGTACTTTCATTTATCACTATACATAGGATTTCCCCTTCCTCCAACTTCAAAGGTTTCGGGGTCAATTTCAGAATTATTTTAGCAAAAAATATGTTATAGTGAGCTAACCTTAAAAGATAGACACATGCTGTCGCGGACTTTTTTGTAGACCTTTAAAAGGAGAACAATACTCTCATACATGACTTTTGTGAAACTTTAACCGTCTACTCAGCGTACGCAGCGGAAGCTCCAAGTATGAAAAAATACCCTCGATTTTGAAACATTCTTCATTGTTGCTCCGCTTCTATTACTCGTAGCGTGATGATATATAGCCTATAGCCTTTCTCGGTAAATAAGCTATCTAACACTGAAAGAATTTTTCAAATCGAACCAGTAGTTCCTAAGATTAGCGCGTTCAAACAAACAAACAAACAAACTCTTCAGCTTTATATATTAGTAGCCTTATCGATACTATCGATATACAATTTGGTACAATAGTTTCTGTTCCTACAAGACTATTGATAGTGTTAAAACTTAATATAGACTAAGGTATATAAGGTCTATACTATAGTAATCTGATAATAAGGACTATTGGTAGAATTGACTTCATTTCATACGATACTTAAAAAAAAGGTTGGTTTAATTATTATGTAATAGAATCGTTTGGGCCCCAACAAAAAAACAATTCGACTTCGCTCACCCCAGTTTTGAGGGCATCCGCGAGGTATTTCCTAGTAAAATGGACCACGGCAGTCGTGTCCAGCTCGTAGCTGTTTCTCATCTTATACAGGTGTAGGTTCCTGGCGATGAACTGCGACAGCTGTAGTGTGTCCCCCGATGAACCGTTCAGGCCTATTATCAGCTTATCGGAGATCTCGTGTAGTTTGTCTTCGTCTACAATAAATATGTAAAGATATGAGTGACCGTCTAACACAAGGAGTTTTTGTTTAGCATTCAGTTTATGACACTTCCTTCATCAATGTCATAAAAAACACGTATGTTCCTTGAGGAGTGTAAGGTTTATGTTAAACGAAATTTTAAAGCTCTTTTTAACCGACTTCAAAAACGAAGGACTTCAATTCGACCTTATATACTCGTATGCTATTTTAAAATGTTTATTCGCGTATATCTTCGTTTTTGATGATGAAACCGATTTTGATGATTAGTTTTTGTTGGAAAGAGGATACTTCAGAGTCCCATTTTAAGGAAGTCAGGGTCTGATGATTGAGACCAAAAAATGAGGAAAAATTTATTTTTATGTTTGTTCGCGTATATCGTCTATGAACCTATTTTGATGATTATTTTTACTTTATTCAGGTTTTACTCTGCATTATTTATTTAAAGCCAATGATATTCCTTATATATAAAGGTAGATATGCCATCCGTGCCTCAAAAACTCTTTTGTTTAGGTAAATGTACGCTGATTCGAAATATGTGTATATGTGTCACTGCACTCGGAACACTTTTTTGATTGTTTTGTGAGCATATCACGAGTCTATACTTTTTAACATCATTGCTTAAAGCCCTTGAAATGAGAATAGTTTTTGCTCCCCAGTATATAAAATTATGCGGTCCATCATTGGAAAGTACACAGTGCATTCAAAAAGTTCCGGGACTAAATTTCTATAAAATCAACGATCATCGCCATCACTCGCACAACGTTGGAACTAGTTAATACCATCCTTCGACTATCTACATTCGAGATTTCAGCGCTCTTACCTCATTCGAAGTGAAGTTTTGTTTGGTTGAAGTAAACGTGTTTATATCGGTCGGTCACAATTTGCGAAATGGAGCAACGTGCCGCTATTAAATTTTGTTTCAAATTGGGAAAAAGTGGTTCCAAAACTTATCAAATGTTAAAAACTGCATATGGCGAGGATTGTTTAAGCCGAAGCAAGGTTTTCGAGTGGTATGGACGGCCCCTCAAAGTTCGCGCAACCAAATCCAAAATCAAAACGATGTTCATTTCTTTTTTCGATTCTCATGGAATTATCCACAGCGAGTTTGTGCCAACCGGCCAGACGGTGAATGCAGCATTTTATAAAGATGTGCTGGACAGACTTTTGAAGCGGATTCGACGCATAAGGCCAGAATTTTACAGTAGTGGCGATTGGTTTCTCTTGCATGACAATGCGCCCTCTCATTCCTCGATCCTCGTTTCACAATTTTTGGCCAAAAAATTAGTTACTGTGATCCGCCACCCACCATACTCACCAGATCTGGCTCCAGCGGACTTTTTTCTATTTCCCAAGATTAAAATTGCCATGAAGGGCGAGCGTTTTCAGGATGTAGAGGCCATAAAACGAGGAGTGACCGCCACACTCAAGGCCATTTCCGAAGAAGAATTTTTGCGGGCCTTCCAACGGCTGTACGACCGCTGAAAAATTTGTGTAGAGAAGAGGGGGGACTATGTTGAAAATTAAATAAAAAAAATTTTCCTAGCTCTTTCCTCCTTTCGTAAAAAAAATTTGTCCCGGAACTTTTTGAATGCACTGTGTATAATGTCTGTTTTTGAAATGCTCGTCAGAGAAATTCTACTCGTATTTGAGTATCCAACCCTATAGTTTTAAACATAGGTACATTTAAAACGCGCCATACAATCCTCTAATTCCTTAATATATGCCAGAACTTCAGTTTATAAATTAACAACTTGTAAAGAACGGGTTTGATTGATGCAAATAGGTCAGGTGCGACCTTGTAGAAAGCCTGCAATGTCACTGATATTTACCATGTCCTTGTTAGCCTGAGATAAGTTATATACGTCGGCCTGTGCAATCTGCAATGTGTATATAACTCATTCGTAGTTAGCCTTGCTCAAATATTATCTTGTTAATGACTTTCAATCTACTAAAATACTTAATATTTCGTGTCTGCAAGAAGGAGGAGCCTGAGATGCTAAATTTGCAATTGCTTCATAAGAAGTCAAAAGAGTCATAGGACCTTGTGTATTTACAATACATTTTGATTTAAGTTTTAATTAGGAAAAGTTAGTACTTTTAATCTAATCTAGTGATTAGGGCCTAAAATGAAAAAATAGTGGTGGAGAGAGTGTTTCATCATCATCACCAGTAGGTATATACCTGCAGGGTACAGGGGGGTTACCGCCATCACTTTAAACAGTGTTACATTAATATTACTTTGTCTTTTCTGATTCAAAAACGCTGACGTATCATTATAACAATACTGTTTTAAGAGATTGCGGGGGTCGGGGGGGCGGGGGGTGTCTGTGGGGTTAACCCAGATATTTCATATACACCATAGCTATGAGCAAATTGGGCCGTCTACCACGCGGACTCAATGCGTATTAGTGGGTGTTGACTGCTTCCATCCTTAGATAGTAGTCGGGACCGACGGCGTAACGTGCTCTCCGAATCACGGAATCATTTTTAATTTCAGGAGGTGTGTCAGCCTTCTCGAAAGTTTCTTTCTTTAAAAAGCCTAACTAAACTGGGAAAAATCACACAAACTGTCACTATGGTCTTTCCGTGTGATTTGAAACGACTCGGATCATTCAGCGATCTACGCTCAATACTCAAACCACTTCGGAAATTGTGGTAGTAGAATGAACCCTTTAACCGCTACTGTTGCATTTATTCAAGAGACACAATGAATTTTTCTTTTGTGTCCGGAATCCCGTCGGTTAATAGGTTCATGTAGTGTTTTTTTGTCTCACCGTTCTTCATGACGATTATGCTTTGCGTGTTCATCTGATCTGCTGCAATCATGGTGAAATCATTGCACTGGATCCCGAGCAGGCACTGCAGGAGGCTCACTCCGATACTGGACATTGTTCTCCTGATTCCTCCAAGCTCTTCTGCAATTTCAAGTTTCATCTCTCAATTAACCGCGTTAAGTTTATTGTTGACCTGGTTAAGGTGGTGGGTAGCAGATGCATGTCGATTGCCAGGGATCAAACTGCGTGTGAGTTATTAATGGAGGTATTTCTTCAGCAGTGGACCCATAAGGCTGCAATAGTGATGATCATGATGATTCTTAATTAGCAAACCGCCCGCCCCGGTTAGGCCTTAGTCGTCCCGCGTGGACGACTAAGGCCTAATCACCCTATACGGGTAGGCTCGTGCCCCTCGGTGGGGACGTTTAATGAGCTGATGATGATGAAACCGCTTTATATGCCAACAAATCATTTAGAAGAGTGTTTATTTCCTATTTACAAAATTCAAAACATTCTCGTATCCTAAACGCACGTGGTACTTGAAAACAGCGTTTGTTATCAAAGTGAATGCAGTAGTCAAGTCCACTCCAGCCTCAAACTGGCGCCATTACTACTCACAAAGCGAAAGGTTCTGATCCTATTGTAGTACACCTTTGTGACTTATCCTTTCGAGTTTCGTTACTACTAGGTTAGGTTAGGAATTAGTGGTTCTTGCAAAACTGGAGGACCCATTACTAGTTTTGTGTATATGGGATACGTATATTAATATGTTTTATATATGTACGTATTGTAGGTACGTATATGTCACTCTGGTAGGTCCTACCAGAATACCATCACTGCAGCCCTCTGTGGCACATGCTGAGGGTGGGATCTTTTAACCACCACCGTAATCTTTTATTTTGTTCGATCACTTGTAATATATCTATTTGTATATATATTAGTATATTTTTGTGTATATGTGGTTAATTAATGTGTTTTTGTAACTTAGTATACTTACTAGATTGAACACCTGGAAGATTGGGCCTTGACTACTCAAGTTCGAGTAGGCTAAATAGCTGAGGATTAAGGTTTCTTGAAGTGCTATCCACTCACAGTCAAGTGATAGTCTTAATCAATACCACAGAGCAAGTAATCACTACGTTATCATGACCTTGATCTGATGGGAGATTTAATATCTAATGAAATTTTGAGTTTATAACCAATTTAGAAAGTTTACTCTGAATTAATACTGATGGATTATTTGTAAATAAGTCAATTTGACATTAACGAATCTTCTTGATAAGTAATATGACGGTAATAACTTGGCTAATATAAAAAGGAGGCCATTATTAACAAAGGTCATTTTGACAGTAAACAATTATCAGACTTTGAATTTCTTCGTTGGCGTACGCAGGTTTCCTCACGATGTTTTTCTTCTACGTAAGAGCGTGGGATAAACGTATATATAATTTCTAAAATTCGAAGAGACATTAGAACGTGGCGGGATTTGAACCTGCACCACATCAATGCGTCACCGACGCTGGTAACTATAATGAAATTTAAAATTGTGGGCGAGCCATGATTTCATCATCATCATTGCAACCTAGAACTTACACTGCTGCACGAAGGCCGGACCGATCCCTAGCAGTTGACATCCATCTGCTACCCGCCACCTTAACCAGGTCATCAGTCATCTGGTCATCAGCCATGATTTAGTACAGATAAAATATTCTCCTGTCACCACACGGAAAATATGAACAATTCGAGTACCATTATGCATTTTAATCATCACGATATGCGATCAAACCTTTTATATAAACAATCTACGTGCTGCTAAGTTATTTCATACGCAATACTATGATTTATGTAAATGTATGATATAATTACATAATAAGTCTTGAACCATAACTAGTTAATTTATGAGTAGTTATATAAAAAGTTCGTACTTTAATTCAGGCAATTGTTGTATTTAACGCCCCCTTAATTTGTGCCAATGCTTAAAGCTATGCGAGTCCAAACATAAAACTTTATTGAATGTATAATAATACATAGTTATATAATTCTAATAGTCTTACAAAATCTAGTTTATTTTGTATAAATTGGTTTTCAAGTTTCTGTTACTTGGTCATCGAGTAATCCCTGTTGTAAGTGTGAGAACAGAAAGTGGGACAATATGTGAACTAACGCGTAAAAGATACTCGAAATTTCGTATTTGACGCAATCACCTCAGCACGTATAGCATAGCTTGTATGTACAAGAAAATATAAATATCCAACTACATTCACAAAACTTCATCCAGCCCGCTTTGATCATGAAGCTTTTGCTTTGCGAACTCTCTTTATTAGGTACTAACCACAGATTTCCCAATACAGGAGATGGGGCAAGCCGCGTTTTTAGTGCGACAACTGTAAGCTCAACGAGCATACACTGGCTACCAGTTTACGCTCTGTGAGACGAGTCAAGACGCACGAATATTAGAAGAAATTACCGTTTTTTTCCAAAATGCTATCCTGTGATGATGATCATTGCGATGATGGCATGTTACAATTGTGTAACATGCCATCATCGCAATGAATCAGTAAATTTACCAAGAAATATAATAACTTTTCACAGGTAAGAACCGAAAAGAAATTGCGACACTGGGACTGCCTATAAACTTGGCGGCTTGTCCAGTCTAATGTATATTCTGATGTCTGTGGTACTAACCATTTTAAACCATTAACATTAAAGTTCTACCGGAATACCAAATTTACAGTTGGATTGTAGTGTCGAAATAGCGTCGATGTCGAATAAATTAGTAAAATTGAGGCGCTGGGTTGAAAGTAAATCTATATAAATATATTTAACTCAAATGTGACTGAATGACTGACGGACGTAGTGATCTTTCAACGCACAGCACAAACCACTGGACGGATCGAGCTGAAATTTGGCACGAAGACAATGATATTCTGTCTATATAAAGGTAGATACGCCATCTGTGCCTCAAAAACGAACCGCCGAAGAGAGTACAGTTTGTATTCTTTTATTTAGGTAAATGTGTTCGAAATTAGAAATATGTGTATATGTGCTGTCACTGCATTCGGAACACATTCTTTTTAAATCATTGCATGCAGATAGATGGTATAACATGGGCATCCGCTAAGAAAGCATTTTGATTAAACCCCAAAGGGATAAAATAGGGGATGAAACTTTGTCAATTTTAAACCGATCGGGCTGAAACTTTGCATGCATAAAGGTACTACGACGTAGACATCCCCTAAATAATGTATTTTGATTAAATCCACCTACAGTAAATAAATAGGTGATGAAAAATTACACTTGTTAACGCGAGCGAAGCCGTGGGAAAAAGCTAGTCTTAGTATAACCCGTTATTACTATGCGATACTGATTGACGATATAAACCTATATTACGAAGACGTATCTCAACTGAAGTCAATAAAGCCTAGTCAAAGCAAAAACTAGTCAATCGAGCTACAGCTTTCCAAGTTCCATTTTCCTATTTCCATATAATAATTACGAGAACTAAATTATATACATTATACTATATTGAGTTATTACGATAAAGTACAACATGTTTTTCTGTCTGAAAGATTGCACTAATAAGTCATGAAATCACTCACAAAACACTTTATTTTAAAGTTTAATTTGACGATACTTTCGGAGACATGGTTTAGAGGATCAGTCCCCGTGCACAAATAAATTACTTATATTGTCGTAATTACGTGACATTAATAATATTTTTTGCATGTTAAGAATGGGTCAGAAGCCAAAATTCATATTGAATATTAAACATCAAAGTTAAGAGTAACTTATCTTAACATTTATTTAATAGCAATTTCAACACGTATTACTATTCTCTCGATTATTTATTTCTTGAAATTACTACGTTTACCTGTAAACAATTATTTGAAGAAAGATAACGGATGCTATTATTGTCACTGAATGAAGAATTAGATTTGTTCATTTACTATGCGTGTTATGTCCTTTAGTGAAAAGCTTTGTGATTTTTTTGGTTCGGTTAAGATATCAAAGAAAGGAGAAAATAATATAGTTTACCACGTGTGAGAACAAGTATATAAAGTCTGTACTAAAAGTAACGTTCTAATGTTTGTCGCACACTAGTTTACTTCGAAGATATAATAATACGTCGTTCGAATTAACCTATACTTATCCAAAAATGCATTACTTAAATCCATTAATGACCTACATCAAGTCGATAAGAGAACCTTCAGCGTCGCTCACCATTATAATTAGTTTCGGCAAGTTGTAGCAATCACTAAAATGCCATATAAATCAGCAAGTATTTTTATAAAGGGACTAAATTCCAAATTTAATATTGTTTCAAAGCATCGTAAAAGTTTTTAACTGAACAATAGCCCCTTTCAACCACGACAGTTCAGAGACTTTTTATCTGAAATGAAAGGGTAAGGTCGCACCCTCATCTGGCCGAACTTTGTTTCCGAAATATAAAGGATGTAGATACTCGCATAAGACAAGATCTTTCTTATTTATCTTCATAATTAAAACGACTTTAAGGTCCTTTTAATAATACTATAGCCTTTTTCTATAGGTATCGCAAAAAATTCTAGACACGGTGCTTTATAATAAATTACGTAGCTTTATGTCTTGTAATTCTTTTTGGAGGTAAAATCAAAGAATGTATGATCGTAAAAACATATTATTTCCTTTTTCCAACCACAGCAAACCTGTTACGAAAAAGAATAAGCCCAGTATACAACAACGGTGTGATTTGTGTTTCACCCACTGAGGTTGCCGGAAATAAAACAATAAAAAGTATGGTTACAAATATATTTTCAAGGAAAATGATGCCATGACGAATAAAAAAGAATATATCTTATATGCTTCTTATACTACACGTATTGAGGCTAAGAACACTAACTTAGTTATAACACAGATTTAATAAATAAATAATAAAATATCCACTGACATCTCCACAACGCCATCTAGCCTTAAGTTAAAAGTGAAGCCTGTATTACGAGTACTAAACAACTGATAAACATACTTTGTTTTTTATACAACTTACTATACATAGAAACATCCAGAACAAAACAAACATACATGTTAATGCACACAACGTTGGTTCTGCCGGGTATCGAACCCAAAACCCTTGGTGCAGTTGCCGACGTCTCAACCATTACGTCAAATGGGTCGTCGTAACTTAACAAACTACATCTCAGTACTTTGACTACTTCATTTAAAATTGTGTGGTATTTAAGCTTTAACTCGGATCGTTGTCTAACATATCCTAATTCAATTTAAAAACATGGCCTCAACTAAATATTACCGCAATTACATGTAAACCATAAAGCAAGGATTCAAAAGACAAACAATCATCCATAAACAAAAGAGTTTTCCATGCACTTATCTCTATGGTTAACGATGCACGATAGCGTCAGAATGCAAACAGTTAGTCAATTCAGACTGCAGCTCACACACTTTAACAATTACTGGGAACAATGGCTTGAGCTTGGGAGCTTCTCAGACCATCACTGACTTGGTCTAGATCGCCAGATGCGCTGTCAACCTCTGGAATTTTATCAGATGGCAATGAAGGTCGGTTCTCGAAGGGATGGAATGTGTCGCGCCAATTAGTTTGCAGGTGTATTGTTAAGAAGTGTTAAACCATCACTGCAAAGTTACCACGATGAGAAATAAAGTTTTATTTTTATAAATACGCAATGGAACCAATAATGTTTGTAAGGAAATCGAACTTTTTAAATTAGGTAGCCTCTAGGTTGAAGAGAGGAGAGAGAGCGAACTAGTAGTCTTCTCTAAATATCATAATAAAATCCATATGCCATGATTTGCCTATTTTTGTCATAAATCTCTAAGTTGCTGAAAAGGAAGAAGGTTTTTTCTGATCTCGCGCTCAATTTAAAGTAAAAAATGTTTTGCAAATTAGATGTAATGAACAAAATCAGTGTTTTGTCCTGATCCGTATAATCTTGGAGTACTGCGTGTGACGATAATATCTTCAAGTAAATATACAGTGCAAATAATTTACCATATCTCTAACGTTTGATGAAACGTTAGAGTTTTTTCTGATAACCAAATCCCTTTTTAGGCGCACACATTTAAATAAAGTTTTAATTTAAATAAATTTAAGTAAACTTTACTCATCTCTTCAAAGAAATTGTGTATATGTGAGTGAATAGAATACCAGTGATCTAACTATGCCAGACACCCTATCCCTGACGACTGGCGTCAGCCTGGGACTCCTCGCCGGCATTGTGTCTGGTGTGTGTTATCTGGTCACCAATGGACTCCAATGGCCTGGGTAAGTCAGTTTTTTTTCTTAAGAAATACTATAGTTCGAGCACCGCAAGTAGTAATTTGTTCTCAAAAATACACTTATTTCAGATAGATAAATAAATAAATAATATGTATAAATATCTACTGACATTCACACAGCGCCATCTAGCCCCAAGTTAAGCGTTAAGCCTGTATTATGGGTACTAAACAACGGATAAACATACTTACATTTTTTTTTGTAATACATACATATTATACAACATATTATACATACAACATACATTTTATATACACATTATGTTTGTACTGCCCGGGGATAAAACCCGAACCTTTGGTGTTACAGTCAACCTCTCAACTGCAACAACTGATCTGATCATAGGACCATTATTTGTTATAGACATTTTTTTCATCTACTGTTAGTTCTATTTAAATTACTATTCGTATGCATAAGATCGAGGAAGAAAAAAAACACTTTGAAGTACCAGAATCAAAATTTAACTCGGTTAAAGGGTTAACAAATAGAGAAGAAAAATTTAAGAAAAGTATTTGGGAAAGTCCTTATAATTTATTACAAGAAACATAGCAAGAGAAAAATTACTACACCCTTTGTAATTCTTGCAATAATATAATACTAAGTAATTGTATCATTTTATGTTTAACATTTATATTTTTAATTGAAATTCAAGGACAGTGTTCTTTACTTGCGTTAAATTTATCTGTACTACTGACATCTAGTGACAATGATACACAATACGCTACTCTACCTAACGGATGCTTGACGTTCCGTTACAACGTAACAGCTGATTCTCACAATAAGCTAAATATTTAATAACCCTGTTGATTCATAGATGGCTCTTGCATCATTGAATCTTAATAAATTATACATACATATTTTTGTACAGTGCCAATTCTTCAGCTTTAAAGTATTGAGTATTCTGTTTGATTTTAAGACCTTCGCTATTTTGGTTTTCATTAAACCCCTTTAAAGAGTCTCGAAATGAATTACGTCGTGCTTGTCAAATGCATAGTTTAAAGTAGGTACCTAAATTATTTTATTAGGGAACAGGTTAAGTGAAGTCAATTCAGTTTAAAATGTTAGTATGACCTTAAAGATTATTTCATGTCAGTATTGTACTCTTATCATATTATTATACTTTAATATAGTGTCTTTTGAAACTGTGAATCTCCAAAAATAAATAAATATTTCAATGCTTTTAATTAATTACTAGCAGACCTCATAGGTGTTGTAAAAGTTGTATACCCACCTTTTTTAACATTATCCTTTTTAATTACGATAATTAAGTAACCCAGAGACTTTTTAAACGTCCCAGCATGAAATTCGGTTGATTTAATTTTTGATCGAAACATAGCGAGATCAAACTAGCACTGCAGTAATTGCACAAGATTCTGACCCCGGTTTTATCTGCCATTACGAGAAATAGTTTTGGATATTTATTTAGGTTCTGCCTTAGATTATAGACTAACTAGGTACACATTCTCACTCAAGTGTCGCGGCAAAATGTTGCCCATCGTATCACGAGCAAAATTTTCATTCATAACCACGTCGCTTGCTACATGTCAAAAAGTAGTAGTATGCTCGTGCTTTTGATTTTGTACCCTTTTAATGACGCCTTAAGGTCAAAATTTTAATGAATAATTTTATGACATAAATATAACTAAGTCCACGTATGTGTCAAGCGGCTCGGACATTGTGGTTGATATTTCTTCGTGATTTCGTATCTAATTAGTTTATTGTTTATCTAAGGGTTCTACCCACAAAAATATTTAATGATTACAGTTATTGATTTGTTACGAGGAAGATTACTAACACTATGCGGTCTCACAGAGAGATTCGACCCCACGGCCCGCGGATCACGCAAACATTAAACCACGGAGGCAGCAAACGACACTACGGGGTAATATCGGGGTATTGTTGCGGTGCGCTGAAAATACTAAATTAATAAACTTATATTAAAGTGGAGTGATGATTTGATGAAACACAGTGCGGACTAATTGTATTTTCTTAACCAATTTATTGTTGATTTAAGACGTTACCCTTCTTCGGCCCCTTTTATGTGATTTCTTAATTTAGGACAGATATGTACGGCTAACCAATGATATATAAAGGTAGATACGCCATCCGAGCAGCAAAAACGAACCGCCGAAGAGAGTACAGTTTGTACTCTTTTGTTTAGGTAAATGTGTGAGAAATTCGAAATATTTGTATGTGTGCTGTCACTGCATTTGGAACACCTTTTTCGATTGTTTTGTGAGCATATCACGAATCCATACTTTTTTACATCATTGAGGCTAACCCATGCCAAAGTCGCGATATCCCTCTGCAAAATAACTATTTTCTATATCTGTCCAAAAAATCACAGATAAATATCAGTTCTCGTGTACTGAACATATTTATACGCAGTTTCGTCACATCCGCATAGGACCGTTCGACAATGAAGCTACATTAGTGGACGCTCGCGGAGCGTGTCGTTCAACTATTGTAATAGAACCATCACTCTAAATAACTGGGGCTAAATCATCAACTGATATTTGTTTTTATACATAGTATCATTATCAACAGTTATTGGCACCGTTATAGTTATATATATATACACACACGCCGGCACATTTAGGGGAACACAAAAAAAAAGTTGATTTTTTTCAATAATTTTTTAAAAAATATTTTTTTGGTCTTCAGGAACACATCACATTGCCTTAAAATAACTAAATTAAATCAAAATAAGCTACTAATTACCCGGTTTCAAAGGAAATAAACGTTAATTACGATAATTAGTAAAATAAGGCACTAGGAGTGTGAGATTTCAAATCGATTTTTATACAAAAATAACACAAAAGTCATAAAATTAATAGCGTGTGTTGCCTCCACGGGCTCTTAGGAGAGCTTGGATACGATTTTCCATACTCAGAATAAGGCCATCGATCATTGGTTGAGGCAAATTGTTCCACTCTTCCACTAATGCCTGTTTGAGTTCTTCAACATTCCTGGGAGCTGGATTTCGCTGTCGAACTCTTCTTCCCAGAATATCCCAGGCATGTTCTATAGGGTTCATGTCCGGTTATATCGCTGGCCAGTTCATTTGACTAATGCCAACCTCATTCAGGTAGGTACTCACGATATGAGCAGTATGGGGGCGCGTTATCATGCATGAAAACGAAATGTGGGCCTATAAATGAGACAAAAGGCATGACATACGGTTCTAAGATCTCTGTTACGTATCGCTGTGCAGTAAGACATCCGTTTTCAATAAGCACTAAGTTTGTGCGAGCTCCTAAACATATGCCACCCCATACCATTACTGATCCTCCACCAAATGCCACTGTTTCCGTAAAGTTTGTTTGGTTATATCGTTCTCCACGATATCTCCACATCCTCTCCCGTCCATCCACGAAATTAACACAGAAACGGCTCTCATCTGTGAATAATACGCGACTCCACTCATTTGTCCAATCTCGGTGCGCACGGGCGAACGCTAACCTTGCCACACGATGAGCTGCCTCGAATTTAGGTGCTTTTGCTGGCACATAAGATCTTAAGCCAACTTCATTAAGACGCCTCCTAACTGTTCGTTCACTAACATTAACGTTGCGGACCTCAGCCAGTTGATTTCGGGTCTGAACCGCGGTCTGTCGACGATTCCTCAAAGTTGTAAGGTGATGAAACGGTCATCAACGGCGCTTGTAGCCCGATTTCTGCCTTGTCCTCGCCTGCGCACGTAAGATCCTGTCTCCCTGTGGCGTTGAACAACGCGATGAATCACCGAAGTCGATACACCCAAAGCTCGACTTACTGAGCGGTAGGTATGCCCTTCTTCGATCATGGTTAGGGCCCTTGCTGCAGAAGTTGCTGGCAAATCACTCATTTCGTATCGGAGACGTGTACACAATTCAAAAATAAACAGTTGAATGAGCCACAGACGCTATGCACAGGAACCAACAAAGTTCTTATCAGAAGCAATGCTAACTCTAAGTGTCAGCAAATTCTTGAAGTGCCATAAAAACAATTCTCACGCTTGTAAATGAGAAATTTGTGCTCAAGTGTATTTCTAGAGAGGGTAGTAATACATTAATAATAACAACGTGTCTAGATATTCGAAGGTATTGAAAAAAATCTACTTTTTTTTTGTGTTACCCTAATTGTGCCGGTGTGTGTACTTTTACACAAAAATACAATACCAAATTATTTAATTTGCAATATATATATATATATATTTATAAACCTTTGCTTATGTGCATAATTTGGTACAAACAATCTTTTGCCCTGAGAGAGAAAGTGTTTCAGAACCATCTTTTTGATTCCACATCTAAGCAAACGAGCATAAGTTTCAACTGATGTTTGTGACACCGCCCTTGGACAATACGTTGTCAACCATTAAAAAGGAAGAGGAAAAACTAAATTTATGTCTCTACGGTAGACTCTACCTGTCCCTGTAGCTTGACTCTACCGCATTTAGCACCTTTCTCGCATTTTTTACCTTCCTTATTTCGTCAGTTACAACAGTTATATTTTTATCATAAATGTTAATTTTATTCGTTAAATAAACAGTTAAACTACTTGATAAGGCTTGAACAGGGAAGGCCACCTGCGAACAACAGCAAAAACATCTGTATTTCTTCTTTTTACTAGGTGGTAGACTCGATATCGTGTCGTCTAGGTAAGTACCACCGCAGTGGCAGGTATCGTTCCGTGCAACAGGAGTATTATGCACTTGTGTGTTCGTGATGGGGTAACTGTAGCTAGTGAAATTACCGGTATAAGAGGCCTTAAATTTGTTGCCTCTGGTATCGGGCGCAGTGGTATTGAATAACTGTCTATCAGTTGTGGTCTCCGTCAATGCCGCTCTGTCATGTTCAGACTTATTACTTACCATCAGGTGAGCGTCCCGACCGTTTTGTACACGTATAACATATAAATCACAAGTAAGAAACTTTATGGTAATACCATCTACGTATAAAAGGCGTCTGCTTCCCCCGAACCCATGGTACAGATCGAATACATTTATAAGGTTCTCTTGTCAATATTTATTTAAACGGTTGGAAAATTAATGGCATTCCAGTCCCATTGTTCGGATACTAGTAGAGCTTTCGCTTCACTTTTACAAAAAATAATCACTTTTAGTTAGTTGTAAATTAACCTTTATTTTTAAACTACTCTAATTAAATAACGTACTTTCTTGTATTCTCTTTACAACCTATCGAAGTCCACAAGGCCAAAAGTCTCCTTCCACGTTTATTTTGTACTAATTGCTTAACAATTCAAAACATGTAGAGAAACATACGTAGTTAACTGAGAAATTTTAAAATCTAAAAATCAACCAAAATGGACGGTTAATAAATAAGTAGCGTGATTGAATTGAAACCCAAAACTAATTTGACAAATCCGATTACGCAAACAGCTACTCAAATTATGTGTCAATGTTAAACCTAATTTTGGTCAATTGTTTCAATTGACGTTTTAAACAATGAAAAGAAACGAGGTGTAACGAAAGTAGACGTCTATTATGTTTGTTTAAGTAGGTAGGTAAACAATTAACTAACTAGGTGTACATTCCCAATCAAAAAGTTCGCGGCAAAGTTCTGCCCATCGCGTTAATTGGGATTTTTTTAATTTATAATTACGTCGCTTGATACTTGGTATGTCATAATGACAAAGTAACAATGTTGTAGGCTTATAAGTACCATTTCACGGACTAAAGAGACACAAATATCTGGGTTACCATTTAAATGTTTTTTAGTTTAACAAGTTCAAAAATAAAAATAAAAATGAGAGTTCCTTTTCATGGAATTCATCTGGAACTCTGGAACCTTTTACTTAATAAGCTAAGATATTTTAAATTAACGTATGTGGTTGTAATGGTGTTGATCATTCCTTTTTATTGACGAATGATAAAGAATCGACATGACGGTTAATTTCTTTCGTATACTCAACTCAATAGTGTGTATTTCTTTTTGTTTAATTAAAATTAAAATAAAGACGTTGTGTGCTGCTCCCGCATAATGTTTCTTTTGTATTTAAATAATTTATTTAGTCACTGAATATCCAAATTATATAACGTTCAAAAAGGGATTCAAAAGCCAAGGGGAGGATGACGCCCGCGCGTACTGCCCGCTTACAGTTTAGTCGAATTGTGCGCGATTTCCGAAACGCTCGTGCGAAGAGCGTCCTATTAAAAGCATATAACATTTTCCCGCCATCTAAAAAGTATTGACTATAAAACGAATTTTCATATTTGGTGAACTGTGACAACCTGTTTTTTTTATTGGAAAATAGTGAAGTGTTTTGTGACAGCAAGCTTGGGAGTTATTTAAACCTGTATACTATATATAGGTATGTTATTATTTTGTCGACTATAAGATCGAGATGACAATTTTATACCTAAATTATAAATTAAATAATGCGTAGATATTCTCATTTCAATACATTTTATTCATAAGGCAGAACGTAATACTCTACTTATTCACCGATTTTTAAATTTTATTAATATTTTTGCATAAAGACGTGGTTCTACTGTTAAATTTGCACGTTTTATGGACCCATTAGATTATGAGACTATTTGAAGTACCTCTTATGTAAAATAAAATAAGTAAAAACTTTTATATGACACTTTTTTCTATTTGTAAATAGACATTTTATTATTTAGTCCCCAGTATTTATATCACAGTATTTATAGAATTTATTTTAATTTTATTTGTGTGATTTGTCATAAAACATAGTACAACAAAATTATTTTTTTATTTTAATCTATTATTGCTATTAACCATAGTTCGCCGGAATCCGCTAGTGTCATCATTACAGCCAAAATGTTTGCTGCTGAACATAGGCCACCCCTAATTATTTCCACTCAGGCTGCTCATCAGTTGACATCCGTTTGCTATCTGCCACAAATCCACCAGTGTCTAATAAATAAATATCCACAGTCACCACATTGGTCTTGAATAATAGTATACACTATATCATGATGTTCTGAGATGTTTTGTTTTTGACATAACACCGCCAAAGCAGCCCATCTCCCAACGCAATTGTTTGCACAACCGTCTATAATTACTACGTAACAGTATTGCAACCAGCCGCTTCCTATCGGAGAGATGCATTTGTGCCTCAGACAAGACGAAGCCTTACACAATAAGGATCATTCAACTCTTGGTTAAACTAACTATACTGAAAATAAAACAAAAAAAGATAAACAAAAACCCGACTGAAATATCTACTGAAAATGGAAGCTCTACCGTATTGTGCAAACATTTTATACTTTTCACGGTATTGCAGGCATGAACAATAAAAATTTCAATATTTATACTACCTAAATAGTATTTAGGTACACTTATTTTAATTGAGCCTTGAAAATGATTTTAAGATTTGTTTGTCTCCCGCGTGCAATACTTTGAAAGTAAATAATGTTTAGACTATACCAAATGAGATGTCAGAGAGATTTATTTACCCGTTTTCAGTGGGGATTTTTAGCAGTCGGTTTTTATTTACTTTCAAATAATCATTATTTTTTGTGTATTTTGATTTTATTTTTTTATTTAATTTAATATTTTTAGACTGCTCCGAGCACTGTATTTTTTTTTGTCTAAAAAATGACACTTTGAAACTCAATATTTCGTACGTCAAAAATCCACCAATTTGATTTTTTATATTTATGTTAAAATCCGTCATCCGATTCCATTTAAGCTGCGGTAGGAAACAGAGAAATCTTCATACTTACATACTTATAAACATACATACGGTAAATAGCTTAACCCTACTTACTATTTCACGGGATGTCTGGCACTGATGGTACCTACCTAGACGACTCAGTACCGAGTCTACCACCTACTAAATCGGAGATCATCCGAATGTTGCATTTCCATTTTTGGAATTGCGACTCCATACATCATTGCGAATCATGCCTCATTTTACTGTTGATGAAATGTGGCTACAGAATCATAGTTGAATGTCTAGTCTAGCCGTCTTAGGTTTGTAGTATAGTTTTTGTCAAAATTAATCGCTTTCATTCGGTTAATCATCGACAGACCACGACAATACCTACACGAGTTTCAGCATCGCACGAACCGCGCCTATTAACCAACTAGGCTACGTTTGTCAACGTATTTTGGCATTTTTGGCGTGAACAGGGCTGGCACGTACGCGGGAAAATAAAATAAAATTGGTATGTAACGGAATTTCACTCAGACAGCCGATAGTTCTAACCGTCCGTTCTATTTTTTGGGTAAACCGTAAAATTAAATTTGACTTCGATTATGTGACTTGTTACAATACGTGTCTGATAATATTTGATTGCACAATTCTGTTCGTGCAGACATTTTCTTATTTAAATAGAGAGTACTCTTAATTTATGAGAGCATCTTAAAATGTTGAAAAATTAATTAGTTTGATTCATTATCTTCATGTTCATTTACCAGAGGACTTGAGGTCGCCGCAAATTGCAAATTAATTGAAAGTGTAATAAAATACACCGGTCTTTGATCCAAATACGGAGTTGCTTAACTTTTAGTCATTCGTATTGCAAAAAAACTGCCTGTCTGACCCTTGGCCACGAATTCGGGGTAACTGCCATTGCACCTATATCTATATACGCGAGATTGTAGTACTCAAGGAACCTTATGATTTTATTTTTAACCTATGCACTCCACTGTTAGATCAAGGCTTCTCCGATTTTGCGCCAGATATCCTGGTCCTCCGCATTCCTCTAACCACTCTTATACATGAACAATTCAATTCAAAGTTTAACTGAATTTTAGTGTTGCTAGAACATACGTAAAAATTTTGTAAAAAGCAAAAAACAATTTTAAGCCCACCTGGCACCCTTTCGCGGCACGGTCCGGTGCGCGCCATCTGCGCCCGCGTCAACCGTTGCCATTCCCAATACCGATACGTTGACGCCATTTTGTTTAGTTAGTGTCCGTATCGGTGTTGGTGAAACGGAACACCCTTGGGTCGTTTGAACGAATAGCCATATGTGTGACGATTGTTTTTAAACAAGCTTATGTTAGGGCCCCAGTTTAAACCCCTGGAAGACTCCCACCGACTTCAAGCCCGTGGTACGTCCAGTGATCGGGGTTATGGGTTGTTTATCTCTAACCATAAATTGGGTTACTTAGCTCTCCTGCAACGCCCTAAGTCAAGGTTTGTGTCTCACTCCGGGTTCTAGGTCTTTGGCCTTTCTTCTAAGTAGCTTTTAAGTCTTTACATAAATTTTCGCGACCAACAGCGAAATATCATTCCGTAAAATAAAGCTATCGGTTGCCTTGCAACCTAATAGTACGATTTACGAATGATGATCACTGCGCTAATTATTTGGTCCCCTTCGAGTTGCGGCGGTGGCGACGACGCACAGAGGCAAATCTGTGTTTTGTTTCTGCCCTCCTATTTTTCTATATTTGTATAATTATATTGTTTCACTATCATTATAATAGTCATCTTGCGCTGAAGGCCGCTTTTTGTCGTCTTTCGTGAATCGTACCATACCATGTTTTATTTGAAGAAAAACGTCAACAATCTTAATCTTAATCAATACTCAATAAATGAGTTATATAAATGAAGAGTGGAAGTCACAAAAAATATCATAATAATAACAATTGACGATTCAAAAAGTATCTGTAACAGATTTTTTGAATAAAGATTTTTTTCTTTCTTCTTTCTTTCTTTCTTCTTGAATAATTAGTATATCTTTTTTTCCATAGACAATATGCTTGTGAAGATTAATCGATGAATATATCATTTTAGTCATCCTCAGCTCATTATACGTCTTCACCGAGAGGCACGAGCCTACCCATATAGGGTGTACAGCCTAAGTCGTCCCAGTGAGGATTGGCTCACTTCACGCACAACTTTGAATTCTTGCAGCGTGCGCAGGTTCCTCACGATTTTTCCTTCACCGTAGAGCGTCGGATAAACGTACATTTAATTTCGAAAATAAATTGATACGTGGTGGGATTTGATTCCAGATCGGGAGGCAACAGTCTACACCAATGAGCCACGCTCTTGCTGTCCACCGAAACTTGCTGTATTAACTAGTAAATAATTTACTGAACCTTCTCAACAAATTTTACTGTTTTATTAATGCATTATACTTCCATTTCTTGTTGTATTCATTTATAATCTACACTCGAAGAGAGCCTTCCTGGACTATTTCCTTTGTTGACTCCTATTGTCTATTGAGAGCACGAAAGATATTTATATTAACGCCGTCATAACTTTCGCATACCAATAAGTTGTTGTACCATGTTTAGTAACAGAATAGTGAGATAGATTTAATTTGTTATGTTACACGACTTTTTAAAGCGAAATTATAACAAAAGTGTTATAAGTCGAAGTCCTAAATGATATTATGAGAACTCGTACTTGTATATTTTTGATGATATTCTATATACATTGCGGTAATGATTGTGATGATTATACTTATAGACCTTAATATTGACAATTGTTTAGATTAAACTACTATCGTAATAGCTGATAATTGAAGGGGCGCTAGAAAAGTACTACTTATAATAGGGCTACTAACTTACTGTAATACCCACCGAGTAACACTGACGCTGTCCATAAAATGTTAAGCATTCGAGATTACTACTTCTATTGTTGAAATCGCAGTGAGATCGATCCGGTAGTTTCCACCATCCGCAGTAAAATAACAAACCTTATTTCTATAAGAGCACACCTTATTTTATACGTCGTTTCATCGATCACTTTTGTTTATTTGCAATATTGTTTTTCTAAATACACAGAAACCAATAAAAATAAAGTCAATTGAGTAGTGAAAAATGACGTCACATATCACTAATCTCATACAAAATTTGGAAACGTTCCTTTTTGAAAGTTCATAAAAAGAACGTCAACGATCAGTGGTAAATTATTATGTCACCTATCGGATTGTTGTAAGTATCATCCAATCATCCAAATACGTGTTACTATTTTTAAACATTACCCTAATTGTTATTCATCTCACTGCGACATCCGACCACTCCACCGGAAGGTGGACAAACTCAGACGGGCTCCAACCGTGACACGGACATATGACACCGGAATTTGTAATCTGATTTTTTAAATCCTTACAATTGCACGGAACTCGGTAAGTCCTTAGTGTGATAAATAAATAGGAAAAGGATAATTGTAATTTTATCGTAAAATACTATTTCAAATCTATAAACCGTTACGGCTTAATTATATTCGGATTATGGAGAGGTCGTCCAATATCTGCTGTAGAGGTGGTGTTTTACTTTTTTTTTTAATTTAATTTTGAAATATATATTTAGATTTGTTTGTATATTAATTGTATTCATTACCTATATTTTTAAGAAATAACAGACATGGAACAAAAATTGGATTTACAGAGAAAAACAGTTACGAGAGATGCTATAAAATAAATAGATGACTATTCAAGTTTGAAGGCAGAATTACGTTTAGTCAAACAAAATTAAATATATTTTCTAAAGCTTTTGTTTTGTAGCAAATAAAATCTTATTAACGCCTCCGCATATTATACAAGCTCGCTCAGCTGCACCAGCAAGTGAGTTTGCTTGTATTTAAATGGCAGGCGTCATAGTCTGATAGTAGAGAGCACTGTAGACACCGAAGTCTTGAATTATGTCAAAGCATAATAACACTATAACACTTTGAAATTGATAATATATCTTTATTTTCTATAAGCGTAAAATAAGCGAAAATAAAAAAGCAAAGTAACTTACTGATTAGGTTAGGTAGAGCAAGCAAATCGTTTCTTTTTAAATTGATTCCACCATACTAATATGGTGAACTTTTATTTACATTGATATTTTATTTATTAATAATGATTGGCATACGCTAATAAAATAATTGGCTACTGTAGGTACATACGCTAAGAGATATTATGTGGTCATAACTCATACTACTCCGAGTGATCTTCACATTTATTCTCTACTTTTTCTTCAGCAAAGATTTGACAGCCGCCGAGGACGGGGTCACTTTTCCCGGGGGGCGTGGTCTGAGGGCTCGCGTCACCCGTCGTGAGGTATTTCTTTACGCGGTTCTTCAAATCGCCATAGATCTTATTCTCGTGGTTTAGTTGTGGAAGAACCGAAACACGCTTGTCAGATTCCTTGAAAATAGAAATGTTTCTATTAGCATGTCGAATAAGCTTAATATCTAAACTTTGAAAGTTCACTGCTTGAAACAGTTCTTCAGATAATTCTTCAGTTGATGCTCTGATATCGGCGATCGCAACGTAGGGGTTTCATGATATTAACAAGAAAGAACTAAGAAACTGAGCAAGTGTATTAAATTATATATAACTTCACCTATACGATTTTTTATCTATCACGTCAATCACAATGAGGCAACCTTGAGAATTGTCTAATGTAGGTAGTCATTTTAATTATTTCCTTTGACAAAGATAATAGGGATGCGGTCAAGGCAAATCTTAATGCAATAAATTAATATTCTCACGCATTTTTACAGCACCATCTTGTCCCAAATTAAGCACCATAATAGTAATAGATACATAAAGGCACTACACAACCCATGTATAAATTAATGTTTGTTTGTATTTGTTTATAACTGAAGGCGCGTAAACCACTAATCCGCATTGGGTAAGTTTATATTTTTCCATATAAAAGCTATTTAGGAAGGCATCTGGCCTGCAGTCATAGGCTTTTTGACGGAAGCCATCCTCTAGGCAATGGACCGACGATCTTTGGAAGGACGCTGGTAGAGCCGGATTATGTTAAGTGGAGGATCGGGATATCGGGCGCAAAAGCGGGGAGACCTTCCCCTTACCCTTCAGTAGACTGCATAAGTTGAAGAGCCCTCCCTCTTCTGTCTTTTCTCCCTATGTCTCTTTCATTTACCACTTTCTTCAACCTATTGAGTCCCCTGCTGTACCTTAACTTGGCTATGTGACAAGACTCTTAGAAAAACCTTAACGTCATCACGACAATGACAATAAGTCTTCTGTGCTCGAACTGTTCTGTAGCATAAGCATACGTAGGCATGTCGAATAGTCCCATCGGGGCACCGCTCTCGTCACAAAAATCGAACTGTGTGACCAGCACTAAGTGGCACTTGTTCCTGATGCAATTCTCGGTAAAGAGATCTGTTGACAAGCTTCGTCTTATGGTGGAAAACTCTGGAGTGTCATTGTATGCTACGATGCTAGAGGACAATCTCTCTTTTACTGACCCCTCCTGTTTTCCCTCTCATTTATCTCTCTTTTCTCCTATCTTTTCCCCCCTTCTTTAACCTTTTGAGTCATATACTGGACTTAAGTCTACTAAATTTAACAAAAGACCCTGAGAAAAATCTTACCGTCCTCACGACAATGATATAATAAGTCTTCTTGTGCTCGAACTGATCCGTAGCATAAGCATACGTGGGCATGTTGAACAGACCCATTAGGGCACCGCTCTCGTCACACAAATCGAACTGTGTGAACACCCCTAAGCGGCACTTGTTCCTGATGTACTCCAACATGATGCGAACAGGGCAGTTCGGGTTCACTAACAGCGTCTTTTCCACAGAAAGATCAGTTTCTGACGAGCTACGTCGTATGTTGGAAAGCTCTGGTGCGTCTTTGTATGCTACGTAGATGAACATTTGAAGGGCTTACTGGAAATAGCACAGAGCAATCCTAAGTAAAGCTCGAGAGTCGCGCAGCTAAATTATTGGCCTAATAGTCAGTTAACGCAGTCAATAAAAGTTTATTTGTCCACGCATATGACAAGTGACTTTTGATTTTATAAAACGATATGTAAACTCTTTTGTACTTAAAATTGTGCGGTTTTTGGTTCTTTACTTAAAGGATAAACAAAACATTGTATTATTATTTCGATGATTTCGGAGTTCCTCCGTGATTATTATACCATCAGAATTTGTTTACAAGCAATATTTTGAGAGTATTTTAGACACTAAATATTGGAGAAATATTCCAATATTTGTCAGAGCAATAATTATAAAAAAATACATGTTGTAGAAAACAGAAATGTTCAGAATGTCTTCATAAAGAGCAAAGTATTATTGTTTTACTGTTATTATATAAAAACATTTTTTTAGAGTAGCAACTTCAATCACATTTGCAATTCAAAATATCAAGAGGGACCTACATTATGAACAACACCTATAAGTTCAATAAATGATAACATTTTAACGAACTATTCTGGGACCCTTGGTCCGTGGGGCCTAGCGGTATTAGGCTTTTTAAGTATATTTCTATACGATAAGTAACCGAAGATCTAGCAGCTACCTCGGTCAATGAATTAGTCAAGCGATTCTAAGGGGTAACGGTGCAGTATCTTCGGAACCTTACCTAAAGGGAGTTATTTTAATTATTTTGTTTAGTTTTAATATTTTAGTTTTTAAGGTTTATAGTTTTAGTTTAGTATATTTATTTTATCTGTGGTTTAAGATTCATGTTATATTGTTTTATATTGTAAATTTATTAAGTTTCTTAATTTAAGTTTTCTAATAACGAGATGAGGCAATATGATAAAACCAATTACAACACAGCGGAAGCTATATGTTGTTAGTAACGTTACAAATTATCATCCGTATGTACCAATTTCGCTAACATATCATCTTGACCTACGACAATACCGACGAGTTTTGATACATCGTCAATATAAACTTTCGGTATCAGACAAACCCATAGGTCGCGTCCGAACTAAACCACAGCTTACACTAATCAAGCAAAGGTCAGCGCACAGCGACTGCAGCCTTGACCGCAAAAATGTTGCGTTCACACTCAACAATTTCTCAACGCAAGGAATCTAACTAAAGCGATTCACATTTCATAAGAGCGATACGTTGCAATAGCGAGCCGGCGCCGCGGCGCACTGAGCGTCGAGACCCGATAAACATTACTTTTCTCCATTGCCGCAGCGCCGTGTGGCCAGCACGCACGTGAACAAACAATCAACTAGTGATGTGACGATTAACGATGTCGATTACCAACGGTTTATCGATGTTTGGTGGCAGCGTGGCCTCCGCCCGGCCCTTTGCCCACCTCCTTCCAGTTCCACCATCAGGGTCCAATTTTGCGATCTTCGTGATTCTGTTCGCACTGTGCATGCTGGAGGTCGTGGTACTGAGGATAATCACGGAGGAGCAGGCCAGAGAGCAGGGATCCAGGAGCGTCACGTCCCTGTGGTTCGATTTGGATGACGAGTGAAGTGATGTGAAGTGTCAGCTACCTAGCTAGTAAAACGTGACGTTTGTGAATATGAAAATGAACTGTGATTTGATAGTTTTGGTATTTTGAATGGGAACTGTGAAACGATGCGGTTGCGGGTGATACTGAAGTAATGTTAAACTATTGTTTTATAATTTAACTAATTCTACGAACGTTTAACAGAAGACATGTAGAGTTATTGTAATTTAAAAACTATGACGAGTTTAATGGATTAATAAGGGATGTATTAAAAAAGGAACTTTACAAAATGGATCCCATTTTGATTTATATGTATACTTTTTATATAATATATTTCCTCAAATACAAACTGCATACCTAAAGTAATAATAGCCAAAAATATTGTATGCTTATGTGATTTGAAACAATGTGTTACAGAAAAAACTAGTCACGAAATAGGTTTAAACGAATACGATAGACACTTAATATGTAAAATAATATTAGGAACGTATTTTTCTGTCTATAACATACGAAAGGCTGTTCAATCTTGCGCCAGATAATTTTACCCTTTTCAATCTTTTGAAATAGAACGATGTAAAAGTATAAAATGTCTACCAATATATAATTACAACTATATTGAAAAATACATTTATCAGACAAATTATTGAAAAACATTTTTTAAAAACAAATTCATACAAAAGTGTAGAGGCTATTTAATTAATTATTTAATATACCTAATAAATGAAATAAAAATAAGGGAAATATGTACTTTTTAAATATGAAAACTTGTTTTTTCACGGGGACTCATTTTGATAGAGCGGTCCAGATTTTATATTGACATTGTGGGGGTTGTCTTTACACGCCAGTCGTTTCTTGGTATTAACTTATTTTATTTCACAGCACATTATTAGTATTTAAGGGCTTATCATCATCGTTATCAGCTCCACGCTACGAAATCAAATGCCTATACTGAGACCTGGGTACTACCGACATCAACAAAAAATAATTTTGTAAAACAAAAAAAATCTAATCACACAAAACACTTCAAGATTAAATGTGCTCATCCATATATTAATATATTGCCGGTTCTTTTTTAAATAGGTCTCTATAAACAATATATAAATCATCATCATCAATCAATGAGCGTCGGTGGCTCAGTGGTGTGGACTGTCGCCTTCCTACCGGGAGGGCTGAGGTTCAAATCCCGACACGTACCAATGTATTTTCGAATTTTCGAAAAATATATGTACGTTATCCGACGTTCTTACGGTGAAGGAAAACATCGTGAGGAAACCTTCATGTACGCCTGCGAAGAGATTGAAGGTTGTGTGTGAAGTCGTCCAATGCGCACTGGGCCCGCGTGGACGACTAAGGCCTAATCACCCTATACGGGTAGGCTCGTGCCCCTCGGTGGGGACGTTTAATGAGCTGATGATGATGATCGTTATACAATTTCAAAGGTTTAAAACACACTTATTAAATCAACAATATTGCTTATAAATGAAACCTCAAATAGATCTGATGATTTAGCACGTAAACGTATTTCAATCAAAATCAATCAAACGAAGCAAATGTTACTTACCGATTACAAACTAGGTACGAACGAAAAACAAATATTTTGTATACATGTAGGTACATTTCATAATCGTAATTACATAAATAAGCAACACAAGTAAACATAGTACACTGTTCAAGATCAAAAATGTCAGTGAGGTCGTATTTCTGTCTTAGGATAACACCTTAAAGTAACAAAGTTCGCTTTTCCTTGCAACTGCAAACATTCTAATAAATACATTTTACACACATTTTTACTATAATGTGTGTAAAATGTATTTACAATAACCTTACTAGGTGATTGTTCTTAGTCATATCATCATAATTATGAGAGCATATTATCACTGTTTTCTTTAATAATTTCCATGCGGCCTAAATTCTGGACCCATTTGCCACCCGCCACCTTAACCAGTTCTTCGTCTGCTTATTACAAAAAACGTTGCAAAAATCAAATCTCATTTCTGCTTTCACATACTATCACTGCCGCAACATACGTATCGCAATTTATTGCAAGTTGCATTCTATTTTTAATTATATCTTTCGCATCATATTTAGCCATCGGATTAGATCTAGGCATTCCGCAAGAATAATTCTAATCGTCAAAGTTAGTACCGGTAGCAATCTAATTAAGTTCCATATACATAATGAATATTCTCGATTTATATTTGACAGTATTTATTTACAACTAATTTTTTCACAAAAGATGCAAAGGCTAACTGAATGCCGACTCTACATGAAGTGAAGCAAAGGATCTCTAGGTTTTTCTATAGACTTAAAGACATCGAAGATGTTGTGTTGTAAAAAAAACAAAGGAATATTGTAATAACGTTGTACGTAATGTATACGAGTATTAGACGTATTTTTGCTTGCATCGAATTATTATTTGTTTGTAATGATACAGTAGTTATTAAATTCACCTCGGTTTTGATTACCAAATACTGAAATTTTCTGAATAATACCCACATTACCACTTTCTAGTTTTGGAGTATTGCGTTGCAGGCACGAATACGTTTAATTCATCGTAGTTACAAGACATTTTAAAGAGAGTGTAAACATAACTTTGCTTTGTTTCTTTAGTAGTAAAATGAAGAGAATTTCATTGCCTATATTAAGACACGCCGCGATTTGAAGTCTAGTTTCTTCATCAGCAGTTTCAGAGTCAACATTGGCATGCAACACTTCATACTTATTTCGCCTACCATTTCCATCATTGCTATGAGAGCCGGTTCTTAAGAAAACAGCATCAAATTGCAGAATTTCGCTGCGTCAAGAATGCTTATACCCATGTTGTAGGAGCATTTCATTTTTATTTAGTTGGTTAGCAAACGAGTAGACGAAAATGAATGCAGGCTGCTCACGACGAGTTGGCGCTCATTTAGGGAGTGCTATGTTCAGCATTGGAGAGCGGTGGCCTGATTGTTGAAATGAGTAGACGATTCACCTGATGGTGAGTGATATCGCCTCATAGACAATCGAGGGATAATTAAATATGAGAGAGAAGAACTTCGGCGAAGAAACTCAACGCATGCGTTGCTTCACATCTTTCTTTGAGACCGTGGCATCAATTTCAATGTTTTTTTTATGTTACGAAGTGAACAGGGCGGTCGGGACGCTCACCTGCTGGTAAGTGATACGCCTGACCATGACAGAGCAGCATTGAAGGAGACCAACAACTGACAGACAGTTATTATTCCCCATCAATGCCGCACTGCGCCCGTCACCCGACAACGGAAGTTAGTCTCTTATACCCGGTAATTCTACTAGGTACAGTACCTCATCCCGAAACACAACAGTGCATAGCACTCTTATTTCACGGGACGATATGTGGTACCTACCTAGACGCCTCAGTATCTACCACCAAGTATCAAGTATCATGTCCTCGGTTTAGACAACTATAATCAGCAAGGCTCATTCATCTTCGTCACTGGTATTATCATCAAATAAGTAGTATCAGGTATTTTCAGTTGTCATCGCACGTGTGAGGTAGTCCACGCATAGCTTTTAGCATGCAACCCGTCGTGCGGTTGTGCAACGCGGCCGTGGCCCGCAAGTCCGTTCAAGATCAACTGTGATGACGTCGTATATACTTGTATCGGTAATATTATAAGACTTCTTCTCAAGGAATCCTCAGCGAAGAATTATTAATATTAATTTAGTTAAAACGAGGTTCAAGGTTTTGCTCAAAAAAGGTGTTGGAAACGCGTGAACTATTGGATGTAATTCTATATGTAAACGCACTTACTAATATTTATCACCTTCGAAAGCATGTTCCCATATTTTAATTTAATTTATATATGGCAACTGTTCAATGTTATCTGAACAGGAATATTAAAATGCTTTTAAATAATATATTTTGAGTATACAAGTAGTTTATGCATTTAAAATTGGCTTGACATTTCAAATTTAATATGGTCTTTTCACACGGAAGAAATTGTGTTAGGTCAGAAAATAATTAATGGATATTATGTTTAAATTATTAGTATTACCTTCTGCTTCTAGTTTGGTATTTGGTTAAGTACTTGATATTAATTAATTAGTTCCTTGTTTCTTATGAAATACGTTTTTTTTGCATAAGACTATAAGTACAATCTTCAGATGTGTGTACAATTTTAATGTATTTATAATGCACTTTTATATATTTTTATATGTTTTTTACAAAAGTTTATGTATAAATAACCACAAATGTTTAGTTTAGCAGCCATGATATATGTAATGTGTGTGTTTTTCTTTTCATAAAGCCATGTTATGTAAATACAAACTTAAGGACCTGAGAGGTCATACTATGTGTTAGCTGATCTGGAAAAAAAACATCGTAGTTTTAAGTTGATGGAAAAACCTAGTGTGGATTATCCATTGAAATATTCCTAAAATAATTAAACTTATTGAATTAGTCGTCAAAGATACTGAATAATAAACTTATAACTTTCTGCCTTTGGATGTTAATGTTGCGAAATATTTAATATAAGTTAATATTTGTAAATAATATATAAGAGGACATTTAATAAATGAATATTTCCTATCCTTACTGTGTCTATTTATTTGCGTTAATAAAATATTTTATTGATTATTTGAAGTAGTGTTTCTATTATTTCTTAAAAAAACGAGCGGATGGTTTATACTCCTTGTGGATATTGGGTTTTGGTACTACCTCACATGCTCACAGATACGAGTACACAACGCTCGCATTGTTTCATGGCACGTTTTTTTTAATCATAAGTTTTCATTATAAACGATAGCTTTTGCCAGCGACTACACTCGCGTTAAATTTGGCGTAACAGGGTTCCCTTTTCTGGTTGCGAAAACAAAAATTAATTTACGCTTATAAAGATGTGACTGTACGTCTTACTATTAATTTATAGCTGCCAGTACTTTGAAAAATCCGAAAAGTCTAATGTCGACTTAAAAAAAATATATGAAAGTTTTTTTTATTATTCACAAAAAAAACCGCATGCCACTCAAACATCCACTCCCCCATTTTAAGGCAGTGAGGGGTAATAATAAAAAAAAGTAGCCTATGTCACTTTCATCATCATCGTCATCATCACCATACGTAGCGCTTGCATACATCCATTTTGAGATACACAAATCTAGTTACTTAAATAAAAAACGTTTCATATTGAAAGAAACAACATACAATCGTCTTTCATTTGTATTTTCAATCGACACAATGTAATTTCGTAAGCATATCTAATCAATTCCATAGTAATCCATCAATTGATTTGCATTGATTATGAGTTTCCAACTTTTGACCTTAACCCGTGCCAATTGTTTTAAACTTAAATACGAATACATTTTATGATCAACTGCTAAACAGGCTTTAATGGACAATATCATACATTAAAAATAATTCATTAATTCACATTTTCATCACACGTATAAAAACAAATACAAAATGTTTATATAAATCTTAACAATGATGACAAAAAAACCCACCTTCATTAAAACACAAAATATTATTGCAAATTAAAAATTCCAAAATATCTGGATCTTTTCAATGATAATTCATTAGTTAAGATTTTAGCAAAATCAGAGTTTCAGATGGAGCACAGTATTAATTTCTAAGTAGGAAGGCACCAACAATTAGGTATTTTAGTAGAATTATTTATAATTACTTACCTTATAAAATATGATAAGTCATGGAGGTTTTTCGGTAGTTACGTATTAGTATAATGACGATAAACTAATTAAGTAAAGTTAGAATGTCATCAGTTTTAATTGTTTTTTTCATAATAATTTTATCTTCTTCTTATTTCGCACAACCTTCACCAGCGGCTTTTATTTACATGTTTCTTTATATTATATTAAAATGCATTAAGGATAAGACGTAGCGTAGGACGCCCTCCGGCCTGATGGACCGTTGACTTGCAAAAGGACGCTGGTGAACGCTGGACGAGAAAACCGGAACACCGGGATATCGGGTGCAAAATGGGGAGATCTTTGTATATGGACTGCGGTAGGTTGGAAGGAGCGATTTAGAGAAAAAATATATGATAGGGCAAGGCTGTCTTAAATACAAGCTAGGTAAAGTCACATTAAAATTATGACCGTAGCTATTGCAACACTTAATGGTTCATACCTCAATTTCTGACAGTAAATGAAGCAATTGCGTCTTAGTAAAGGGGAAAGAAGTCGAGGACGTCCGCCTACTAAGTTATCCGTTGACGAAAAAGGTAATACTTCTCTCACTTTATCCAACCTATAGCATTCCACTGCCAAACATCATCATCATCAGCTCATTAAACGTCAAACCGAGGGGCACAAGCCTACCCGTGTAGGGTGATTAGGCCTTAGTCGTCCACGCGGGCCCAGTGCGGGTTGGACGACTTCACACACAAACTCTGAATCTCTTCGCAGGCGTGCGCAGGTTTCCTCACGATGATCCTTCACCATAAGAGCGGAAACGTACATATGTTTTCGAAAACACATAGGTACATGGCGGGATTTGAACCTCGGCTCTCCCGGTAGAAGGGCGACAGTCCACACCATTGAGCCGCCGACGCTCTCTGCCAAACATAATAATGTCTAATTTTGCGCCAGATGCAAAATTAGGAAGACATTATTGGCAACCCATCCATCCTACACCATCGACCTTTCACAACCTAATGGCTAGTGGCGTGCACACAGATTATGAGTAGGGTATGCAACGTGGTAACACTAATCGCTAAAACAATAAATAATTTACATATCTGTCAAATTAAGTGCTGTTGATGACAGGTTTTAAATCTGTAGAGGAAAATGGACAAATAAGCGGGAATCTGCCGTTACCACATATCAACTTAAATAATAAAATACTAGTCAATATTCCGTTTAGTATATGATCAGGGCCAATAGGGTCACTGATCTTTGATCTGTAATTGCATATAAATACTAGTTAACAATATTTGCACTGACCATCAAACGTTTACTTTGTAGGTCCACTTTAATAAACTATTTAACAAATTATCCTTCTCGAGGCAAGATAAACGCAAAGTTCAGGAGGTACTAAGGGAATGTGGAGCGTCGGTGGCTCAGTGGTGTGGACTGTCGCCTTCCTACCGGGAAGGCTGAGGTTCAAATCCCGACACGTACCAATGTATTCGAATTTCGAAAAATATATGTACGTTATCCGACGTCTTACGGAAGGAAAACATCGTGAGGAACCTTCATGCACGCCTGCAAGAGATTCGAAGCTTGTGTGAAGTCGTCCAATCCGCACTGGGCCCGCGTGGACGACTAAGGCCTAATCACCCTATACGGGTAGGCTCGTGCCCCTCGGTGGGGACGTTTAATGAGCTGATGATGATGATGATGAAGGGAATGTTTGGATGAAATTCGGATTCGTTCCTTCCTCCATATTCCATTATCGTAGATCGATCAAAGCAAAATTCGAAATTTCATTCATAAGACCTTTATGAATGGAAGACTGCTTCTATACACTTTTATACACATTAAAACCCAGACCTATACACACAGATATGTTTGATGTTCATGCACAGTGTCGCAATCTACATTGGGATGATATTAAAACATCGATGTTTACATCGATCTTACCATCGAACCAAAAGTATCGATGTACGATAAATATCAATCGAAAGACATCGATATTTCTAAAACATCGATGTTTTTGTAAACAAATCAAACTGTTTTTATATTTATGCAAAGTTTTAATTATTAGATAAATGCACTTTTACTAAGATACCTAGAAATCACAATAATCATAAGAAAAAATTAACATTCCCAGTATTTTTAGGGACACTGTTCAAAAATTAACTTTTAAAAGTGTTTTCCTTTCAGTCTGTTCCGTTTCGTCCAAATTAAAACAAACTTATTCGCAAGGCCGTGGTTTTAGTCCGATTATTTTGATAAGTTTCATCTAGTGGAATGTTGAACTTGATAGTCATCTGCTAATCACTTGCAATATTTACTGATATTTAGTTGAGCATAATTCACGTTTCGATGTTTTATTCAGGTAACATCGATGTTCCGATGATATCGATGTCAACCCATCGATGTTAAAACATCGATTATTTATATGAAAACATCGATGTTTATTCAACATCGATGTTTATTCAACATCGATGAATATCGATCATCCCTAATCTACATCTAGTCAATAGCTGAACGATCACTAAATGGGTATCAAATCAAAAATAAACCAATTACCAATCATGATAAAACAAAATGGCGAAGTATTTACACTATCCACTGGGCCGGCAATCGGTAAGGTATGACCATGTTCATCTCGCCTTTCGCAAACGCATTGGCCAACGGTCGTGGCTGTTGCAAACCACACGTTGCAGTATTGCAACTGATCTGCGGCCTGCGGAAACATTTTTATATACGCTTGAGTAATTGATACTGTTTTTGGTTTCGGTTGTTTCACTGTGTTATGAAATTTTATTTTATTTTAACTACTGCTTGAATGTAACCAATTTAACGGATAAAATAGAGACGAAATTCATAACTTCGTATTATGTTCATCCCAAAACCTTGGTGTCATTTTGGTTTTATTGTTTATTGTACCTAGGTACGTTAATTATGTCACCAAAAGTCGTCTGTTTATGTAATATGCTGCGTTGTAACTCCTCATAGCCATGGTTTTTGGGATGGCCTACGCCCTGCAGTGGGTCGTTATATGCTAATGGCTGATGGAACTATATCCAGCCTATCAGAAGACTGATAAAGTTAGAATAGAAAATTCAGGTAGAAAGGTTAAGCGTCTCGTACAAAATAAATGGATTTTCAATACTTCAAATAAAACACGATTCACGCCTTAAGTTGTGTGTGTGTGTGTGTCTTGATGCTATAATAATAATAATATGGTCAAAAACCTACCCACTGGTGGAGTCTCTACAGACTCTATTCATCTATTCCATTTTCATTCCGATTTATATTTTTTTGTACTGAAGTTATCATTTGATTTGCTATATTGCTTTTCTCATCTCGAACACATATTGTAACTTTTTTCATTCGATTGTCACTTGTCACATCCCACTGGCGTCTTAGCCTGAAAGCCATCAGTGCTGTATATTTGCCTGGTAAAGCTTTAAAAGCGATTTACGATCAACAGTGAGACGTCATTTTAAAATCTCAGTGTCAGCAAAAGTATTTTTTAAAATAATTGCTCGTGCAAATCTAGCAGGAGTCGACTCGTGCAACTCAAAGCTTTTATTTATTAATCAAAATAAACAAAGTAAATCTCAAAGCATACTGCTACAGGTGACTCGTGAATTCTGTCAAACCTCGCACGTCTTATTGATTAACATTTCACATACTCGGCCTATTTAAAAAATAAACATGGAACTTGTGCAATTATGTTATTTTACGCTAACTTATACATAAAGTTTTATTATTGCGAATATTTATCAAATATAATAATAATAAGCTTCGGATACTTATAAGCAACCTCACTCAACGGTGTAAGATGCTTGTATTTCCGATTAACTTATAATTTAAACCAATGTTACTCTACATAAACCTACGAAAAGGCTGTTCAAGAGAATTTGGTCGCACGCGTGTTTCGGGTGTGTGTATTGTCGTATATGTAAGTTTGTGGCTGTGTGTGTGTTGAAATTTTGTCCTAGTAAATGTTTATATTTACTATTCTTAAGGTTTTTGTGTATTCTTCCAGGAGTGACCAACCCCAGCGACGCCGATGCCTATCTTCGTCCGAGGAAGGCGTGTGTGCTAGGTGCGGGGGCGATAAGCAAGGCGGGTTTGTGCCCTGCATATGTCGGTACCACAAGTGAGTTCAACATTAGTATATTAAAAGGGGACGGCTTATAAGGCTTGATAACACAAAAGCGTCAAATTTATTTTTAATATTAAAGCGCTTCTTTTATTTAATAGTTCTACTCTAGTCCAATGGCTCCGTTAGAAGTCTTAAGACAGAAGCGCCCAGCAAAATGTAACAATGACAGTCTTTTTAAAACCTATATAAAAAACCTATATTAGTTATTTGGTTTAGCTTATATTAATTTTACTTACTGCACTGGCTCAGCGACCCAAAGTGGATCTTGGTCTCCGACACAAGATTATGCCTCTCCGATCAATGCTCAGCATAATTATTTTTGATTAAAAACATACTTAATTCACTTGCAGACCTGTGAAGTTCGAGTCTGGCGCGTGGTTCCTCCGTCAAGTGCAGCGCGCAGTCAGCCTCATGCCGTGGAGCCTCAGCACCGATAAACTAGAGCAGATTGGTAATTACCTTTTATGAAACACTAACTGTTCCTCGTGGTATGACCCACGGTATGGGATTTAATTCTGCTGCAGTACCTAAATCATAATATAACTATGATATTTTTTTTTCTAATATTATCTATAGCTCAGTTGACAATATGCACGCCAAATGTCTTGTGGTCTTCTGTAAAAAAACTGGCCGAATTTTGACACAATTTTGCTGGCAACGAGACTCTGTCCGTATTTTTATACGTCCGTGGGTACGATTTAATATTGTATTATTATTGTTTACACGTTATTTTATTATTACTACAACATATCTCCATTTTTCCAGCAGAGGAAGAGTATGAAGGTCGCGACAGCCCTGGGCCCAGTCAGGGCCAGAGCGAGCTCCGCAGCGTCAGGGAGTTCCTGGAGACGCTCTCGGCGCAGCTCGCTGGTGGTGCCCTCGAAGGCACCAGGGTCACGCCACTATATGACCATCCAGCATGTTAGTACTTTTATGAATATTTAATAGGATCAGGTTTGGTGATAGTAAAAAAAACTTTTGTTACTAAGATGCGCATGCGCAGGATGAACAGCTACTTTTAGTGCCTACTTAAAATCATACAAGTTATCAATAAACGTTCTTTGTGCCTATTCTCCGAATTACTACCTAGAACTATAAAGTTAACAACATAGCTCGCTGGATCAACAAGTTGAAGTGGCAGTGGGTCGGTCACTGGTCAATAGGGGAGAACTATGTTCAGCGGTGGACTACAACGAGTTGAAGAAAGAGTAATACTCTATTCCCTTTCAACATATTCACATTTAAAATCGGTAACACAATCTCGTTTCACACAATTTACTATAATCATCTATCACTGATATATAGGTTTTTTACAAAATTACTCATATTACCTACCATATTTAAAAACACACTCTCATATACCCATTTAGCGACAATATGCATGTATGAAGGCTGTAAATATCGCTCTGCGTAGATACAATCATGTTCGAGAGACACCACGCAGCCCTGCGCAACACGCTAGCGACCCTTGCGCTCGCCCTACGCGACGCCATCACACGTAAGCTAGTTATCGCATGCACTGTGCACATGGGTTTATTGCACTGAACGTGGTACTGAATTATCTAGCGCACTGTACACTTGGTTTTATAGCACGAAATGTGACGAAGACATGAAACTATTTTGCGCATGTACTGTGTTTAATCTTTATAGCACGTTCCAAAGCAAATTATTTAAAATGTACCTACAGCTTGGAGTCAAAGATTCTTTATTAGCATGTGCAGTTTTTGTGTCATTACCTACCTTAAAAATAATTTTCCTATAATATTATAGTTACCTACTGCACATATGTTTGTTATATTATTCTATAGGTACTCTTAATTTATTTAAAACCAATTCGCATTGGGCCCAATCTCCCCATAGCTATGTTGTGTGACAAGCCTTGTTCGCTGCAGTGGGACATTTAAGGTTGATTATTATAATTTTTATGAAGGCTGGTGAAAATGACGATATAATAACCTGAAATACTTAAAAAAATCTAAGTTATACATGAAAAACATACTATTTGACACTTGTAGCCCTGGTGCGTGATTGCTAGTCAAAAACTGCAGGCGTAAATTGAAAAAATGGTGTAAATGTGATACATTCATTTACACCATTTCAAAACCTTACCAAATATAATTATAAAAATCGAACAAAGTAATTCCAAAGTAAATTTAATCGAAGGTAAGTAAAAAAAACAAACACGAAGTTAACAAAAAATAACAACACGGTGTAATGTTTAAATTACAGGATTCGTTCTGAGATTTCAAGATTTTACGACCTTTTAAAAGAGCTCATCTTTGTCGGAATTTTGCGATCAATTAACATTTCAATTTCTGAATTAAAAGTGAAATCACACCACTGACCAACATACGTTACGAGGACCAAACTCGAGCACTTCTCCCCATCGCGTCGCCGCAGATTGATCTACGCACGATATGCCCTTTTCAGTTTTCACTACCATTTCAACTCATTATTTCATCTATGTCCATGTTCATTTTAATAATGTCCGATCTATTGTATAATTGTTTTATTGTATTATACTTTGTTACATACTTAAATCATAGACTTCTAATACAGGGTTACTAGTTAACTCGGCCTAGATCCTTGAGGAGGTTGTAGTGTCCATCATTTCTGACTAATGTGAATATGAAACACCACACTCCAAAATTAACCGTTTTCGAAATATTTAAGATTTTTTTAGAAAAATAGTCAGATAGAAAGTAGAAGGATCTAGGTCAACTTATCAGTCAATGGCGGATCCAGGGGGAGGGTCATGGGAGTCATGACCCCCCACTGAGCTATTTTTAAGTACTACACTAACGCACATTAACAAAATACCTTAAAAGTCTTAACTTGACTACTACTATGTGACCCACTCCTAGAGCCTAACCTGGATGCGCCCTTGTTATCAGTAACCCTGTATAAATGTTTTTGTCCTCTCCAGAAGTCTTTGATTTAAATAAACAATCATACTTCTAACTATCAAAAATACCCTCTAAGTATATGGCTCTTTGCGTACTAATAGTTATGCAAAGCAAGTTCCACATTAATTACCAAGTAAAATTAGAGAGTAAGCTATGTTCGTTGACCTAGTGTGAACTCGACAGTCGTTAATCGCACTCATAAGCGGAATAATAATTATAATTAATTTGCAATGTTTCCGAGAGAGTGCACTCGCGCTGCCCGCTACCTTCATAGTGGTGTATGTCAATGAAATCGATAGGCCACAATATCTTCCTCTATATAAAAGAATGTCATGTTGTTACACTATTTATTTACCAAGACTGCTAAACGATCCAGACGACCCTATCACGGTCGCCACCGCATCGGTGGCCGAAATAGCTAAAACATTAAAATACTGCACAAATCGACAACTGAGATTCCGTCCCCGTCGGCGGGGGCCATCGTCGCGTGTCCCTGTAGGTTCGCACAGTCCCTATTCGCGTAACCGGCATGTGCCGGGCCGCTTTTCTCCCCAAACATATGTTAGGCTACCAAGCCCCCCTCCGCAACGCCCTAAGCCGAGGTTCGAGTCCCGTTCGGGGACGCCCTTAGGCTCTGCAGCCAACAGCAGTAGTCAGTTCGAAAAAAAAATCTACAGTCTCAACCCTTTCCCTTATATGAATTGAAATCATTATAAAAAAATAGGCCAAGCGCGGTTTGGACTCGCACGTGGAAGGTTCCGCAGCAGCAAGTAACATAAAATAAAATTATTTTTATTTACTTAGGCACCTACTAAAGCTTTAATATGAAAAAATAGTGGTTCACAGTTTATGACGTATAAAAAAACTACACACCAGAAATCGTTCAAACTAAATTTCGTTGTTAGATTTCATGGTGATGTACATCATATATATTTTTTATTTTATCAACCACATAGTTTAGAAATTAGAGAGGGGGGGGGGCACAATTTTTTCACCTTTGGAAGTGTCTCTACATAAATACTTACATAAAAATACTAACATACGCTTGAAAAACATGACCCCTCATCGGTAGTCGGGTAAAAATAAAATAACCAAAAAAAGAAAATAGCGAATAATTATTCTTATCGATAACGTTATGAGTCCATCACTATGGCTTGCGCGGATCCGTCACGGTCCATCGTCGGTTTAGCATAAGATTGAATTGCGCATTCTCATTTATAATTGATCGGTCGTTCACACACGGACAAACAGACAAAAGAGTATACATAATAGTTATTTTTAATGTTTTAAATCTATTGGTATTTTTGTCATGAGTGGCTTCCTAATTTTTCTTCGTATTACTTCCTAATTTGTACGTTTTAAGATTTAAAATAATAATTTTGCATTGTATCCCTGCAAATGATTATTTGCTATCTTGGGTCGTCTTCGAAGTTACGACGACGAGTGTTTTATAAAAGCAGAGGACCGGTATATCTGGCGCAGAATGGGGACACCTATGTCTAGCACTGGAGTGCAATGTGATAAAGAGATGGTAAAATAATGATCAACTTTTATTTGAAACCTAAACCAAGCATACTTTGTAGTTACCTATATAACTTTAAACTTCCCAATGGTATAATGTGCGGGAAAGGCAATGGCCAGCAATGGGACCGTATTGGCTGATGATGATACTACTGTCTTCTTTTCTTCAACCTATCGCAGTCCAGTGCTGGACATAGGTCTCCCCCATTTTGTTCCAGATATCCCGGTCCTCCGCTTTTCTCATCCAACCTCCACCATCGACCTTTCGCAAGTATTCGGTCCATCGGGCCGGAGGGCGTCCTACGCTTCGCTTGCAAAGACGCGGTCTCCACTCGAGAACTCGTCGCTCTAACGGCCTTCGGTTCTGCGAAATCTGTGACCTGCCCACTGCCACTTTAACTTGCTGATCCGGCAAACAAACAAATACAACATTATTTAATTTGGGAGAGTCCATAAATACATACAATTTATCAAAAATATCTAGCCGTTTCCCTATTTATTTATTTATTAAAAACATTATCTTACAAACTTACAGATATGATCCAAAGCGCTTATAAGAGTAGTCATGATATTAAACGTACAACAATCAACATCAAATGTCGTTCGATGAAAATAAAATAACAATGTCAAAAAAAAAGATTAATTACCTAAATACAAATACAATGCAAAAAATTATAAATCTATCCCTATCTGTGTATCTTTTGGAAATATTTGTGCTAGTTTACTCATAGGTAAAAGGTACATTCTCACGTTAGTAATATTTTTATACTTGACCTGAAAATTTAAAGAGCCGCGCACCGCACGCAACGTTGTAAATGTTAATCACTCGCCAGTTTCGGTTTAATAATAAGATAATTGCCGAGCAATCTTCGAATCCGCTCGATTTCACTATTCGCATAGGAGCTAAGATATACAATGAACTATTGTAGTTGCACAATCCCGAAGAAATATCAACCAAGAAATGTCCGAGCCGTACGACACATACGTATAGTTATTATTATATAAAATACATAAAATTATTCATTCAAATTTGGACCTTAACGTATCATTAAAATGTGCACAAAATCAAAAGACAACATACTATGTCACTATGACATGTAGCGAGCGACATGATTTGTAAATGAAAATTCTAAAGCGATGGGCAGTCTTTTGCCGCGGACACTTTTTGAGTGATATTGTGTGCCTAGCTAGTTTATTATCTCAGCATAGGAGTGATTGATTTCTACAATCAGATAGATAATGTACCTATTTTCTGGTTCAAGTGACGGTAGATAAGAATACAGCAGCCACCATGCCTACCCTTCCAGAGGGTGTTGTAAAATTCGACATATACATAAAACGTTCAGCATATTACAGGTCTCAGAGCTCGTACACCTATTTTTTGATAGGTACAATTATATCCAATACGCCTACGACAGAAAGAAAAACGTTTGACCATATAGTTACAGGGTAACATCTTTAAGACAAATTTTAGTAGTTTCCAAAATCAATAAGATTCACGGGTCAAATTGTGGTCCGGTCTATTGAAATGCACGCTATTATTATCACGGCTGGTATGTGCCGCCAATGTCAATAGTTGTTTTGGCTGTTCACCAATGGTCTGCTGGAAGAAATATTTCTTACGTGTAAAGCAAACAAATATTTATATCTACTTAAAGTGTCACGTAGGTCCTTACATCAAAATACCATAAATAGTATTATTATACGATTTCCATTTCACTATGACAAAAGAAATCGGTTGTTTTAAATGTAAAATGTTGTTTAACACCTAAAAACATTAAGTAGCATTTAAATGCTACAAAGCCTATTTTAGGGTCTTTACTTTCATGCGATCTCCTTAAAAACATCCCATTTGCGTGCGAAATAATGAAAATACTTTCGTTAGAAAGCTATGGAATCTATTTGTAAAGTAATCAGCTGTTGATAGAAAAGTGTTTCATATATAAAGGAAGCGTAAATTTGATCCCCGCTTCCATCCACGTGCGGTACTGACATTCATGTGTATCATCATCATCATTACAGCCTAATATGTTCACTGCTGAGCATAGGCCTCCATTTTGATTTCCACGCGGACCGATCCCTAGTAGTGTATGAACCTGTCTAAATTAGAAAAAATGATGGTTTCTAAGTATCATTTTATAAAAATAAATATATTAAACCCAGGTTCGATCCCCGTAAATAAATATGTTTGTTTTCATTGGTTTAGGTGTTTCTATTTACGATAGGTATTTACAAAAAAAGGAAAATCCTGTGTGCAATGATAGGAAAAGTTTAAAGTTTAAAAGGGCGGCTTTAATGGAGACCAACAGCTGATAGACAGTTATTATTCTCCATTAACGCCGCACTGCGCCCGACATCCGAGACAACAGATGCCGCTCGTAGTTCTCAATCCCGGTAATTTTACTAGCTACAAGTACCCACATCCCGAAACACAGAAATGCAAAACACTTCTATTTCACGCGACGATGTCTGGCACTGTGTACCAACCCAGATGACTCAGTATTGAGTCTACCACCTTGTAAATAAGTATTAATACAAGTTGATGATGAGTGTGTGTATAAGTATTGAGTTCAGTTGCCAATTGGTATGTATCTTAATCGTGGCTCAACGGTGTGGACTTTCGCCCGCCTACCGGGAGGGCTGAGGTTCAAATCCCGCCACGTGCCAATGTGTTTTCGAGTTTTCGAAAAATATTTGTACGTTATCCGACGCTCTTACGGTGAAGGAAAACATTGTGAGGAAACCTGCGGCACGCCTGCGAAGAGATTTAAAGTTTGTGCATAAAGTCGTCCAACCCGCACTGGGCCTGCGTGGACGACTAAGGCCTATACACCCTATACGGGTAGGCTTGTGCTACTCGGTGGGGATGTTTAATGAGCTGATAATGATGTATTTTAAGTCATAATACCCATTATATTTCACCGCATGTCTTCAGTACTCGTACCACACACACATTGAGCTTTAAATATTTGAGCTGCAAATAGAAAAAAAATAAAAATATTTAAGTAGTTATAAATGTATATGGACGTGTGTGAATGAAGTTAAAGTCACGGACTCACATACACATAACTTGACGGCACCTCAGTCGGTATTGTATTCGATATAGGCCGAGGACCATAGACTCCATTCGCTAGTACTAAGCCCCAATTCCGTTTATTTTAAAATGCGCTCAGAATCGTTAATGTGCCTCAATAGTTAATTTTGCACTTATTCGTCCTGTTTCATGGTACATTTTAATTAGTGACACCGTTAGACAGTTAATTCTGTTACACAATTACCAATTGCAACCATATACATTAAAGTTGTATCGGCGTGTACCAAATTTTCAGATGGATTTTACGTGTCGTAATGTGAAGTAAGTTAGTAGAATTGAAGCCCAGGTTATAGCATTCCCGGTTTATGGCCGTCGACCGTAGGACTGGCTTAATGCTAAAAAACGCTGGGAACTGTAAAAAGAACTAAGGCTTGGCCAGCGGATTCGTATCGAGTGAGGTCATTGATTTGCAGATATTTTACTCGTACGCTCGTCTTTGTTATTCCTTTCTATATCTTTTTATAATTTCATCATCATTCTCTTGACCTTATCCCATTTTTTTATGTTATTGGTGTACAGGACAGTCAGGGCGCCTACCTGATGGTAAGTGATATGCCTAACCATGACAGAGCGGCATTGAAGCAGAGCAACAACTGATAGACAGTTATTATCCTCCATCAACGCCGCATTGCCCCCGTGACCCGAGATAACAGATGTTAGGTCTTTTATACCCGGTAATTTCACTAGCTACAGTGCCCCCTTTCCAAAACAAAAATGTGCATAACACTTTCAAGGGACGATATCTGGCACTGCGGTGGTACCTACCTAGACGACTCAGGTATTGAGTCTACCACCAAGTACCCATTACTTAGGGTCGGCGCAGTAAGTCGTTGTCTTCCATACATCTCTATCAGCTGTGTGTCCACAAACCCCCTTCTCACTCATATCCATCTTGACCCTTTTCCCTTCCTCTGTTTACGCATCCATCCGCTTGCAGATCTTTGTAATGTGCCATTTATCCCTCCTCATGACATGTCCATACCAAGCTAACCGACTTGTTCTTAACTTTGCCGTCACTAGTGCCGTGAAATTGAAGTAATTTGCACTTCTATGTTTCGGGATAGGGCACTGTTAAATTATCGGGTAAAGAGACATTGGAGAGGGCATTGGTGAATAATAATAACTGTTCATCAATTGTTGGTGTCAATCAATACCGCTCTTTCATGGTCCGGTATCACTTACCATCAGGTGCGCGTCCTGACCGTCTTGTACACTTTGTAAAATAAAAAATACACACTCCCAAACCCTAATAATGTAAAAGTGATTGTGGTGAAAAATAGGCATATCTAGGCTTTCGCGGACCTTCCACGTTCTCAATTAATTATTAATTACTAAACTATCAACGATATTAGAGAACAAAGATCAAACTTTCCATTGGTCGCATCAAATCTGAAAGCAAACACAAGAACCTATATCAATAATGGGAAAATGAAGTTTGTGGGAGTAGACAGCGCGCGCTTTGTTAGCATCACGATTGTGTGCACGATGGACGTTTTTATTTCCAACTAGATTTTGCCGCGGCTTTGCTTGCGTTAAATTAGAGGTAATACGGTTTCGATTTCGTAGTAACGAAAACAGACTCTTATTTTACGCTGCTGTAGATGATATTATACTTCTTAGGTTATTAGCTGACTTCCTTGAAAACTGCAAAATGTCACAAATAAAGGTTTACCCCCAATTTAATTTAATTATTAATTTGGTTTATCGACAATATAACATTAGTCTTACATTAAAATTATTAATTAGATTGTAATAAATCATATTATCTAATTGTTAGTTTTCTTACAGGTTAACAAATATTAATATGTTTAATTATTTTAAAACTTTAAGGGCCGATTTCCGAAAAATAATTATGCAAGATTTTTTGTTATAAAGTAACAAATAGTCCGCATACCAATTTGAGCTTGCTTCCTTAAAAACTGCTGAATGCTCCATACAAACTTCCACCACCCATTTTAGGGAAGTAGGTATCATAATTAGGCAAAAAAGAGCCTATTTCAGTCGCTCCATACCTTCAACTATCTCTAGTTAAAAAATCATGTCTATTCATCTTTCCACTTTGCCGTGAAAGACGAACAAACAGACACACTTTCACATTTCTCATATTAAATAGATTGGATTCGGCATTGTCTACTGACTGATCAGAGTGATCAGTTATTGTTTACCGCAGATAACAATTAAGCTTTGATATACGAGGTTTTATATCGGAAACGTTCCAGTTTTATGTGAAAGGTGATATCATAACAATAATTATGATGACGATTCCTATTTATCACAATAATATTATACAGGTGAAAGTTTGTGAGTGTGTGTTTGTTACTTCTTCACGGTTCAATGGCTGAAGCGATTTGAATAAAATTTGGTATGGAGATAGCTGATATCTTGGAATAATAAATAGGCTACCTTTTGTTGCGGTAAAATATTTTAAATCGCTGTTCATAGCGAGGCGCGGCTAGTTTTAAACTATTTCATTTTTATAAGTAAATTTCATGTTGAATAGTCTTAAAATATTTATAAATTCAAGATATTTTTAACTAAGTACTATGTTTTTTAGATGTATATTTAGGTATATTTACTTACTATTATGTTTATTATTCGTAAAGAAAGGTTGTATCTTTAATATATAATGATAAAGTATGATACTTCTAGCACGTTAGCGCTCAAAGAGCTTAATATTTCAGATTTAAGATTACAGTACAAATTTAAGTGTTCGCTCGGGGGGCACATAATTTGACTTTGAGATAGTACATTTTCCGTTTCAGTATACGGATTCTTATCAATTGTTTAGGACAGCATTATTTTATTTCGCAATAAGTTATTCGTGCAACTTTTTTGGTACCTACAAAAGAATGTCTTTTTTCACCATGACTTTTTTTCCTCTTAGTGACATCTATATATAGTCATTTTTGACATAAATTATCGTGTAAGTTTAATAACAGTGAAGATAATGCAGATGCAAAAGGGCATCATCCAAGTTCATTACCCCATCTCGATGGTTCTATGGTAAGCGTAAAATTATAACTGACATTTAAGCCGATTGGCTGCAGAGGCCTACTCTAGAATTAACCCTAGCAGGTGGTTTCTCAGGACAAACTATAGTACTTTAAAATTACAGATTGTACGAGTATTTTTATTTCGAGTAAGCCATTTAAATAGGTTTAACAAGGTTAATTTATGACTTCTTAATAAGTATGCCTTCTGATCTGAAGGGTACAGGATCAATCCCACCACGTACCAATGTCTTTTCAAATTTTGAAATTATATGTACGTTTATCCGAAGCTCTTACGGTGAAGGAAAACATCGTGAGGAAACCTGCGCACGCCTGCGAGAGATTCAAAGTTGTGCCTGAAGTCGGCCAATCCGAACTGGGGCCGCGTCGGACGGCTATGGCCTAATTATAATTTCAGGATAGGCTCGTGCCCCTCGTTGGGGCCGTTTAATGAGCTGATGATGTAAGCAAAATATAAATTGGTTTAACTTAGTTAATTTATGACTTCATGATAGTTAGGTATATGAGGGATATTCAATAGTTGTTATTGAAAACTTTGAAAGAGTTTAAGAGCCACGTTTACATTGGAAAACAATAATAAAGTTTGTTGGATAACATTTGGCGACTTCTGCTAGGTCGAGAAAGGTCTTTAGACTATAAGTCATCTATAAAGTGTGCATATTAGGTACTTGTTATTCTTCAAGACTTCGTCATTAAAATCCAGGTCAAGACCAGTCATCAGTTATTAAGACTTAATAACGCCATTGTTATCTATTCATTCTTATCATTAATTGCAGAATTTATGTTGCACCTCAGTAAAATCACAGCAAAAACATTAAGGCCTGTATCTTAGAACGAGATTCAAAGTTGTTCTTTACTTAAAATTTATATATACTATAATAATTATTATAATTAGGCAATGTTAATGAGAATGATATTTTTGTAATTTTTATTTAAAAAAAAATCCAAAAAATGTTGGGTGTTTTATTGCATGCCTGCGAGCAGGCTAAACACACTGAGCCTATGCATTATAATACAACCATTATGTACTGTGTTTTAGCAATAAAAGGTTTTTGACTTGACTTTAATTGAGTTAGAAAAGGATGGCGCTGTTTATCGTATAGCTATCCTTTGTAACTCTATTCAAGAAAGATCAGCGCTTCAGTTTCGTTCTACAACGGGCCTAAAAGACTAAGCCTTATCTGAACTGCATAAAGATCATAAACAATTGATTAGTAAGTAAATTAAAAATAATTGGGTCACATTCACACATTTGGTGTTGTGGTTTTGACGTCGGCTGCAGCACCTAGGGTTCCGGGTTCGATCCCGGGCAGTACAAACATTTGTGTGCATGAACATGTCTGTTTGTAATGGTCTGGGTGTTTTCTATGTATAATATGTATGTATTACAAACAAATGTATATAACTATGTTTATCTGTTGTTTAGTACCCATAATACAGGCTCCACGCTTAACTTGGGGTTAGATAGCGATGTGTGAATGTCAGTGGATATTTATTTATTTATTAGTGTTATATACCTATCTTTAGATCTAAAGTTAATAAAATACCAAATTTGGATGAACTTGATGACGTGAGAACAGTACCCAGTTCAAGTTAGGCTGAGAGCCATCTGCGCTCGCCAATTGCCCGGTGAAGTTGTAGGCTTTGCGGCCGACAGCAGTAGTCAGTTCGAAAAAAAAATTCAAAGATTAATAACTCAGGTTCTATTTTTGTTTCTAAGAAGAAGTTATCTATCTCTATACCTGTTACAGTCCACTGCTCCTCTAACCAGCCAGCGACCTTTCGTAAATTCTAAATTGCCTTGTATAAATATAGGGAAATGTTATACTATTAGGTTTTCTAATAATATTATAAAGATTAAATATCTACCAGGAATTGTTAAATGTATCAAACATTTGAAAATTCCTGGTTGATATATATATACAAATACTTATTTTCAAACGAATGTATCACAGACACCTGCGCGCACGCACCTTAACACGAGACTTGATAATTTATGCAATCGGTTTGTGTATGGGTAGGTTCACACGATTGAGCACCGAATTAACGGGGGCCTATTATGAAATCTTAAATTATTATATCATATATCTATAAATCAAGACGGAGAGGAGGTGATATGCCTCTGGTAAAACTACGCGTAATTTTACACTGATATTCTGTTGGCCATGGTACTAGTCGACGCAACTCACAGGTCCCCCACACTAAACCTTAAAAGTTTCAGCTTGTATATATGTTAAATAATTCTTATAAAACTGAGCCTGATAGACTAACGACGACTTACAAAGGACTGGGAGATCGAAGCAAAATGTGGAGACGTATTTCCAACAGTGGACAGTGAAAGGTTGAAAAAAAGAAAAGCCTTTAGAATTTACGAAACGCATTTATGAATTTGGAGACGAAGTAGACCGCTTATAAGGTTATCGTCATGAGCACCTCAACCTCTTCAATCCCTTCCACTTCTTAATCTCAAATATTTCGACATTAATTTTAACGTAAATTCTCTATTCTTATTTACCTGTCGAATATCGTTTTTATGTATTAGTAATAGACCCCCAAAGAATCGAACAGACTTAATGAGGTTAAAGCACACATGGTGCGCTATTATGTAACGAATGTCAAAAATATTCGAATACCAATGCAATCGAGACAACTTCTCGGTGGCAGATTAATTACAGCGCGTGCTCTTGTGAAATCAAAGTAGCTATAATGTTTTCACACTCTTATTAAGCGAACAGTGAGATTATCAAATAGATTTTGTGTATTTTAAGGGTTCCGTAGCCATTGGTGAAAAACTGAACATGTCTGTCTGTCCGTCCGTATGTCACATCAACTTTTCTCTGAAACTACAAGCACTATATTTTTTGTCAAGTATGTCTGTCCGTCCGTATGTGACATCATTTTTCTCTGAAACTATGGGCCCTACACTGTTCAAACTTTGTGAGTATATGTATTCTGTAAACCGCAAGCAACTTCAAAAAAAAATTTGGAGTTCCCCATACACTTAACTAAAACTAAAATTTTCCCCAATTTTTAAAGTAGAAAGTTGTAGCGTAAAAATATTTTTATTTTTTCGTAATAAGGAAAGGGGAACGTGTTCTGTTCGAATTTTACGCGAGCGAAGCCGCGGGCAAAAGCTAGGTTTTTTTAAATCTACGTTGCTTGCTAAGTTTAGGTAAAAAGTGATCCGTAGTTTAAATAATTATTTGTAATGGCTAAAGAACCGTTGCACTTTTCTTCGAAATAACCATAAAATAACTGGACTATGACGGGTTAGAGCATCTATATAGAGATTCCTATAACAAAGGTGAAATCTGTTTAAGTATGTATAATTTTAGGCAGACTTTTTCCACTTTTGAGTGCCCGATTCCGACTCGAATTGTCAAAAACACCAGGTGGTAGACTTCGGTACTGAGTCGTCTATTTAGGTACCGCAGTGCTAGATATCGTTCCATGAAATACGAGTGTTTACACTTCTGTGTTTCAGGATGCGGGCACACACTGTAGCTAGTAAAATTACCGGGTAATAAGAAACCTAACATCTGCAACCTCGGGTGACGGACACAGGACAGTGTTGACGAAAAATAGTATATACATCCCGCAACACTGCATCTGTCATGGTCAGGCATATCACTTACCACCAGGTGAGCGAATTGACCGTTTCGTTAACTTATGAAATAAAAAAACGCTGGATACTAGGATAAATTGTGTCTGTGATGAATTGCTGTTTTAATTGAAAATTAAACACCTCAAAGTCATAAAACGATGATGTAACTAGCTAGCATAAAATTTAATGTTGTAATTTTTTAGTCATTGTTTCGTAGAAGACAGCCTGGGCCGTGACCTCAGCAACAGCGTCATACGTAAATAGCTTTAATAATAGAAGTATTCTTAAGTTGTTTTCTTAGCTCAACTGTAGCTGTCGTTAAATGTTTTTGCTAAGCCTGCTTGGTGGCTTCGAAAGGCATCCTGCTTAAACGATTAACTAAATTAATTATTACCTGGAAAACATATTATCTAAATACAAAAATTGACGTGATCATCATCGTCAGCTGATTAAAGTCCTCACCGAGGGGCACGAGCCTACCCGAATAGGGTGTATAGGCCTTAGTCGTCTACGCTGGCCCAGTGCGGATTGGACGACTTCACTTACAACCTTTGAATCTCTTCGCAGGCGTGCGCAGGTTTCCTCTCGATGTTTTCCTTCACCGTAAGTAGATTAGTCGACCATTCAGTCAACGTCAATAATCGAAAATTATACGTATAAAATGTTTCTCAATGTTTTTGATTAATGAGAAAAGAAATACCAATAATATTTTTGTTATTTAATTTTTTTATTACGTTGTAACAAATGTACTGTTTATATGTAACATTTCTTCCGTTATTGATTATTAAAGTTAATTAATAATTTATTTCTTTCTCCGTCCGGTGCTTTCTTTGCTTGTAAATCTCATTTCCATCTCGTATTGGAAAGCGAGAACAATTTTAAGAACACGTGTGTAGTAATCGAGACTAATCGATTGAGACCAAGCGATTTGATGCGTCCATCGCAACGCAATCGGACCTAACGTAGCTAGAAATCTTCATTACGTAAATCACAGTTTTCAGGTTCGTGAAGTATCGATGGGTGGTTATAAGTTTTTATAAATAAAAAAACAAAATAAATAAATTAATGAGTAATATTTAACCTAGATATTAACAAATAATAATAATAATTAATCAATACTAAACTAAAACCTTAAAATTAAATATTATAACTTAAATATAAAAAAAATATAATAACTAAATAAAATAATTAAAAGAACCCCCTTTGGTAAAGTTCCGAAGACACTGGCAGCGTTCCCCTTTGAATCGCTAAACTAATTCTTTGACCAAGGTAGCTGCCAGATCTTCGGTCTCCAGTAATGTCGACTAATCGTTTGGAAATTTCTTTAAAAAGCCTAATAGCGCTAGGGCCCCACGGACCAAGGGTCTCGACACCGAATGGGACAAAGTCATATTCAGAGCCTAGATCCCTGTATTTGCACGTTTTGGCTTTTTCAAAATAAATTATATTCACAGAGCATTTTTAAACAAATAGGTAGAATAGCTACTAAACAACGGATAAATATAATTATGTATTAAATTATCTATGTATTTTTTTTGGCAACCTAACTAGTTTGTTCAAGGTAATCTCTGAAACGGCTGGGCCGATTTAGACGGGATTTTTGTCAGCAGGTAGCTGAATAAGGAAAAACTTAGGCTACTTTTATTTTAGAAAAATCTTTTTTATTTAGAAAAATAAAGTAATGTTCCGCGCGGGGGGAGCGCATCACGTAAGCTACGTGCCATAACGTGGCGATTTGAGGTTATTTTTACTAAGGGAAATATCTTATACCGCGGTAACAACTAGTTTTAAATAAAGTAAACATAGTAAAGTCAATATAACCTTCCGTATTGGCAGTTATTATCGTTTGGTTGTGTGACATGGCCGTTACAGATACCGCCCTTGGACCGGCTCGGTGAGGTTACCGATTATTCAGTTGGATCACTCATTAATTATCACCGTCAGTCCTGGAATACTTTCACTGATTACCAATAGTGGAAATATATCAAGTATATATGATTCATTTTATTTATTGCGGATGATGGTTTACAATGGTTCTTAATTATATTAGTACAGGTTCTCAACATGGCCCTGTCAGGGATTTTTAACATGTGTTTGTTTAAAACGGATGTTACATTTTTTTGTACTACGATGATACAAAAATTATCTTGTGGTGTGGTCAGGTTTTTATTTAAATTCATGAGAAATGGTTTTACTGTAAAAAATATGGGATTATGCTAAAGTCTTTTAAATAATTGCATTGGTTTAGTTTTTAATAAATTGCATTGGGGTTATTATAACAGTTGTTTCGAAATACATAGGATTATTCTATTTTTTTTTACATATCATCTGCCTGAAAAAAGAAATACACTACCTTCTATTTTGCTACAGTACAACATTCAATTCATCCACTTCCATTATTTTCCGTGCATGGCTGGATTCTCAACCAATACTTGATACAAACTTTCTTAAGTATAAAATAATTGGCTTATGTACAAAATAAACGACTTTCCATTCTGCGGAAAATTCTGTTAAAATTTAGTACTGTATAGAGATCAATATTCATGTTGGTTAAACTTAAAATACGTTATTGAGTCCTTATTATGGTAGCGTTAATTACAAAGTTTTAGTCTCTTCTCTTCAACCTATCGCTGTCTACTGCTGGACATAGAATCCATTTGGCGCAAAATAGGGGACATTTTGCGCCAGATATTCCGGTCCTCCGCTTTCCTCATCCAGCTCCACCAGCGACCTTTCGCAAGTCGTCTTTTTTAAAAAAATTTGTTCCTTTCTCAATAATATACACGCGATGAAATGTTGCACGTCGGTGTGATATGCAGTTCGCTTGAAATTTAAGTGATTTTTTGAGGTGGTCCAGTACGAACCAACTCTTGCGTAATAAGCAACTGTAGGTGTTGTACACGTACTAGACATGTTCACCTATTCCGCCAGTTTTATGACCATAGCTTCCGCACTTGCACCGTCTTGGACGTCATAATTTGTAATTTAACTTAAGTAGAGCAAGAATGCATACATCGTAAATGCGTTGAGGTGCACTGTGTTAAAAGGTATAGAGATAAATTTTGATTTAAAACAGTTTACTAGTTTTGTTAATCATTTAGTTTATCACAGATAAATACTTTTATCTAATTTTGTCGTTTGAATACTGTTGCATAATTATTTTTAAATTAAATTAAAAAAATGAAACAATTAAACACTTGGATGAGAAGATAGTTTGCTGTTTTCAGAAAGGCTTGAGTTTTTTTTTTCGGTTTTCGACGTTTAAGCATAAAGTTATGTCTATCTTTAAAATAAAATAAAATTTCTTACAATATACTGGAAATATCAGTTTTTGGTAATTAATAAAAAAACAATAAATAACGCGTATCACAGCTTCATCAATTAACAAAAAAATGATTTGTTCCAATTGTTTATTTGCCATTTGTCTCGAGACGCGTCTATGTGAAACTCAGAACCGCCTTCACCGACTGCTGTTTTCGATAGTGTAAGTTCCCGTTAATAACTGCTTGTTAAGATTCATAGAACAATTGCTATGGACTGTCTTTATTCAGCTTTCAATTAATCTTTAATGAATTACAAAGGGACTATATTTATTTAGAGATCTATATATATTTAAATATATTATGCCGTGTGGTGACGACCATAGATACATATTTTGTCAACCCGTAGGGAGATAAGGGGGCTAACCGTTAACTAGAAAAAGAAATCGGGAAGCAGCGCTTTTTCATTGAACCTTTATTTTCAAATGGTACTGTATACATATACCACCCACCGCCAAACGTAGAAATAAACGTTATTATAGAGTTACCAAAAATCAGAAGTGAAGCACAGGCTTTAAAACTTAAATAAGTTATATATAAAAAATAACTCGAAAGAATTCGCTTGTTTAAGCAAATGATGGACTATTTATATTCTTATATATCTACGATACACCGATTTAGCTACTTCAATTACAAAATAGTTAGCTAATTATCCTTACTTGGAGGACAAATTAAGAAATAACTATAACGACGCTACTACTACATGTCATTTGCATAATGTCTTCATTCACTGGCATTGCTTTTGTATAAGAAAACGGACATTGTTATTAAATAGAATAAAGAAGGCACATATTTACATTTAAATATGAATATTTTGTTTTAATTGTAGAGAATTAACTGTCAGTAAAAATACGAAAGAAAACTACGTACTTGTACAGACGCGGCGCGGTTAATTTTGATTTGCTCCAGATCGACTGGATGTAGAGCACGCCTCACCACCCGACTAAGTAATGACCTAACGAGCCAGCAGGTTAACAAACCCGCATTGTGTCACCGTCTCAGTTTCCACTAGAGTAACGCGCGCACGCATTACTCGTCCGTCGGGCACGCGAGCGCGCATCCGTCTGCCGCTCCGAATTTTTCGCGCCGCGAAATCTAACGTCTGGTTTAATCGATCACTTGGAACGAAATTTTAAATTCCGCATCTCTTAAAAAAAATAACTGTCAAAATGACGTTTATGAATTTTCCCGCCAATTAGTGAGGTGTTTTTTCATTCGAAGGTACCAGTGTTTGAGTTGATAATAGAAACTTTTTAATTAGTGATGTGAATCAAATATGAGTTTTGATAAGTGGTATGAGTTCACTTGTGTTTGAACAGGTGTTGGTACGAGAATGACGCTTGTTTTTAACATTTTCATGAAGGCTTTTAAGTAATCTAGTATGAAGTAATGCTAATAGTATATATTTTATTATTTGAAGTGATATTAGCATCATTATTATCAAAAGATAAATCTTACATCAGGTTAAAATACATAACATTTTAATGACAACTCATGCAGATAACAGGTGTCTTTTTTCACGTGTTGCAAAACTTCTCATAATTAAAATAATTAATAGTAGCTACACTACAACTAAACTAGGCAACACATTAACTAGCAATGACTTGTTGAATTTACAAATGACTTTGCCGACTATGTTACTGACAGCAAGAGACGTATGTATTTTTTTGTACTTGCGCATGTTTTCGTTGAATCATTGACCTTGGGTCAAGTGCAAAAGCCTCTGACTTGCGTCAACAATGACGAAACTGTTGGTAAAAGTTATACCATGATTGTCTGAGAAAGGGGCAATAAATTATTTTTTATGTTGGCAAAATTGTAAGTGCATGCTTTATCATCCAGCTAAAGCGGAACTTCTAAACTCAGCTTTAACCCTTTGACCGCCAATGACGCTTTACGGCGCCAGACACAATAGATTTCTTTTGTGTTTGGATTCTCGGCTTTCAATGGGTTAAAACGCGTTGTAATTTATATTGATTACAGAACATACATTTATTTAAAAAAAACTTTTATGAAAATCGTTTAATAGCAAAACCAAACCTTGCCCCAATTACTTACTCTACAGTTTAGGTATTATCGTAACCTCTATCTTTCTCTGATACCCTAAGCCGAAGTTCGAGTACCACTCGGGGCCGCCCTTTGGTTCGTTGTGTATATCTTTAAAGCTGAGAGCCATCGGCGATGTGAAGCTGTAAACCTGAAATAAAATCAAATATGTATGAATTTCTATAGAAGTTGCACATTTTTTTTCTTAGAATTATGAAAACTACTTTATACGAGAATGTTTTATCATCTTAGTGAAAATTGGTACATTTTGTTTTAATAAAAATAGTACATAACATTAAGTAAGTACTTAAATTGAATAGATCGTGATCCTAAAGGTTTTTCCTTTGCCTGTGAAGGTCTTCCTAGACATTTTTCAAGTTGAAGTTTACACGTACCTACGCTTTATAATGGATCAGTCATTATTGTTTCTATTGTACCTAATTTTATTACTGGTTTTTACTGGCGGAAAATCCGGTATCTAACGATTAAACAAGTAACATGAAGATCTACAAATGCACTGACAATTAATAAATATTTTTGAAGATTTGAAAGAAAGAAAGGATAAGATTTCAGCACCTCAAATGTTTAAAAAGCGAATATATAAACATTATCATTGCTCGATAATTAAGTTGGGCCTAATGGCCATAAACAATCGCTTTTCTATTAGCTTTCACGCTAAATATTCAGCGGATAAGTTAAATCACAAACTTCAAAACAGCCTTAAACTTCAGTAGTTACCGACTACAATCAACTAAATAATATTTGCATACTAAGTGATCATTTGATTACAAGTACTGCGAACTTACAGGTATCACAAACTTTAACTTCGTACCAATTTGTTATTATAAATATTAATTATCCTTTAAACAATATAAATTAGGCCCTAAGAAATGGTTGTTGCTTTATAATAAGGTAATTGGGCCTTTTCTCTAGCGCTTAATTTTACCTCTCCGTGAGAAATTGGTGAATAAGTGAGAAAGAATCCGAACGTATGAAAGTGCGCGAGAGCACGCGCCGGTGACGGCTACTACAATGATTAAATACAGCCATGATTTTCGACTAGCGACATGTGCAAATATTTACTAAAACATACAAACGTGATTAGCACAAATATACAAATGAATTTACAAATAGAATCAGTTATCGGTAAATAAAGTGGAATTAGTAATTAAATCGGGCTTCCATAAAGAGAAGTAGGCTCTCAGCCTATAAAAGATAATGCAGAGCGTTCCAGTATGGGACTTGAAACTCTTGTGTTCATTCATTATTAAAGAGTTACTGCGAGTTATCGCGCTAGTCCAATTTGATTGTTGGTATCCAGAGTCTCGTTCTTCGAAAAATCGAAGTCACCCTCATGGTTTTGGTTTCATACCCAAGTGATCAGACGATATTTCCAAAAACCGACAGAGGCCATATCATGTTAACTCCAAATGCATGTGGCTTCTATAAAAATCAATGCCCCGTGCATTGGTGTTGTATATCCTCCGGATCCGGCTTTTATTTTTAATATCTTTATATTTTAAAGGCTCTTTCTTTTTACCCTGTATTAAACAAGATTTGACAGAGAATGCCTTTAAATATGCAATTTTGTGGAGAGTAATTAACGTATTTTATCAAATTATATTTACGAAAGGGCAGCATAATTAATAAACGTGGAATTTAAGTAGCTACGAGAATGCAAACTGCGATCTATCAACTTTGATTACAATATTTTTAAAGACATAATAGCAACCCTCCACTCCCAGCCTGGGCTTCAAAATAGCTGTTAGCCTCATTAAGTCAATTCTTTTTACCATATCAAGTACTAGTGACCAACGCATATAATCTGTAGTTTACATTTGACATATAGTCTATGGGCTTGGGGAGAAGGGTGACTTATTCAAAGGTTACCAGTTTCACCTTTAAAAAACATTTTTTTAATGTATTGCTCTCTTTACGCGTAGGTAATTAACTTGCTATTTCATTTTTATCTTATCTGCTATTATATACGGCGACACGGCGTGTTTACATGCAATAGGAGATAGCCTTCGGTGAGGTCGTGTTATATACTCGTACTACATAACATTTTTGTTAATAACCTTCAATGAGATTTTCTTATATACATATAAACTTTATTTTCATATAATATTTTCCGAGTTTTCATGTAAACAAAAGCTTAAGTACTCGATTCCTAGTAGGAAATTTTAATTTTTTAAATTATTTTTCTTTCAATTTATTAGATAACTTCAAATTCAAATTCAAAATTCTTTATTCAAATAAGGCTTACAAAAAGCACTTATGAACGTCAAAAAATATACAAAAATATAATAAAAAACAATTAAAAATACTAAACTAAAAATATGAATTTTGATGCTTTGAAAAAAAAGCGCTTCAGTGGATTGGCCTGTTGAGAAAACACCCAAGAAAACTCAACAGTGTAGCCTTTTTTAAAAACAATTACTTAATGTAACAATATCATAAACACTGAAATAGCTGAGCAATTTAAGACCAAGGATTTTTATCACATAAATATTCGTCAATAGTGTAGTACCCTTTTTTAGAAAGGTGTTTTTTTATTCTAGCTTTAAACATGTGTAAAGGTAACTCGACAATATTCTGCGGTACCTTATTGAAAAACTTTATACATCTTCCTATAAAAGATTTACCTACTTTATGTGTAACTCTGTTTTAATATAAAATAATGTTATTTTAGTTTAATATCTACTTTAAGTTATTTTCGAAATCGCGTCACTACACATCTTAATGGTTTTTCAATGGGAATTATTGTTACATTTTTTTAAAGTTTTGTAAATAAAATATTTGGTACTTTAAAGGTGTGGTAAATAAAAGTTTTGGTAATTAAAAATACATCAGTTTTATATACTCTTTTTAAAGTTAATATCGTTGTCAAGAGGTAATAAAAATAAAAAAAATAAATTGTGGTATTGGCATACTGGACGTATAAAATTCTTATGTCTTAAATAAATAAATTGTATAACCTTGGTTCACATGACCTACGACCTTGTTGTACTTTGGTATAGCCGATTTCTCAAACAATACAATTTTGGCTACAACAAGGATTCCGGGTTCGATCCCCGGGCAGCAACACTTGCGTGCATAAACATGCCTATTGTACCAATTGGTCTGGGTGTTTGTATGTATGTATTTAAAAAAAATCATGTTCAATTGCTAAGTAAAAAAGGTACTTGTTTAAATTGAGGCTAGATGGCGCTGCGTAAATATCGTTATTTATTACATAAATATGACGAATATATTCACAAATTATCAATTACTATAATACTGTATTAAAAGGGGACACTGGACACTTACTCTGTTAATGTAGCTAATTTTTATTACTGCCAATAAACAAACATTAAACATACTGCCAATAAACAAACATTATAGTAAGAAACTTATAGTAAGAAACTGTATGTTAATTTTAGTAATTCTACTTCAATGTAGAGCAGAATACGTTATCGGTGACTGTGATAACCTCGGTCTGTGATATATATACGTACTAGATATATCTTTAGTAAACATTATATCAGTATAAGACTTTTTTTTTTTCTAATAAACTACTTTAAAAATTATGCTGTAATGATGATGATGTTCATCATCATATCAACATCGGGTTATAACAACCCACTGCAGGACAGGTCTTCCCGCACAGCATAGATGTGGGGAGATATTAACAGAGCGTCGGTGGCTCAATGGTGTGGACTGTTGCCCTCCTACCGGGAGGGCTGAGGTTTAAATCCATGTACCAATATGTTTTCGAATTTTCAAAATTATTGTACATTTATCGCTCTTGTGTTAAAGGAAAACATCGTATGGAAACCTGCACACACCTGCGAAGAGATTCAAAGGTTGTGCGTGAAGTCGGCCAATCCGCACACATCTTAACACCCTATACGGGTAGGCTCGTGTCTCTCGTTGGGGACGTTTAATGAGCTGATGATGATGATGATGAAGGAATGAACTCCCGCAAACATATTTTCTCGTGTAAATTCTTAATACTTTTTGTATATCATCGATATAAATCAGTGGTTCCCAAACTTATTTTGTCTACTGCCCACTTTGAGAATAAATATTTTTTAGCGCCCCCATTTTTTCATCTATTTAAAAACCACATTAGCTTCAAATTGAATTAATTAATCATTAAATTAATCATTTTCTTTCTGGGGTCTCTTACCCTTGAGACCTGCAGCGCCCAAAGGGGGCGTTATCGCCCCTTTGGGAAAGACTGATCTAAATAGTATCAAACAATTATCAAAGTGTGTCGAGATACTTTGTCACGTGATGCTTCAGTTGTCCTTCTAATGATTGTAATGCTGTGTTCACATTGATAAGGGGAAACTATAAGCGGAGCGGGCAGCGTTTTTACTGACTACTGCTGTTAGCCGCAGTAGGCCTTTACAATTTCACCGGACAAGTGCCGAACGCAGATGTACGTATCAGCCTTAAAAAAATACACAACAGGCCTAAGAGCGTTCTTAGCTAGGCTTAGGGCGTTGCGGGAGAGAAGCGGCCCGGCCACAGATTTCCCAATACAGGAGATGGGGCAAGCCGCGTTTAAAGTGCGACAAATGTCAGCTCAACGAGCATACACTGGCTGCCAGTTTACGCTTTGTGAGACTAAGACTAAGAATATTAGAAGAAATTACCGTATTTTTCTAAAATGCCATCCTGTGCAATTGTAACATGCCATCATCGCAATGAATCAGTAAATTTACCAAGAAATATAATAACTTTTCACAGGTAAGAACCGAAAAGAAATTGCGACACTGGGACTGCCTATAAACTTGGCGGCTTGTCCAGTCTAATTGTATATTCGGATGTCTGTGGGCCCGGCACACGCCGGGTACGCGAATAGGGACTGAGCGATCCTACAGAGAATCGCGACGAAGGCTGGCTGAGGCGGAACCTCAGATAAAGTAGCGGGCGTGATTCTTACAGAAGTTAACCCATTTAACGCTGAGATTCTAGCCACAATAAAAAAACTATTGTCTGACTATAGGTGTCATTGGCGTTAGGGTTAAACAAGATATTGGCCTTACATCTGTATAATTAATATTTCATCAAACTAGTCGAATTAAACATAAGGTCGAAACCACAAATACCGAACTAGTAAAAGTAAAAGCTCATATGTAATTGACGATGAAGTCCTTCAGACTCAAATTGTTTGCGAAAGACTGTAGACAGTCTGAGACTTTAGACTTACCTTATAATAGGCTTTAACCAATCGCTGTCCACTGCTAGACATAGGTCTCCCCCATTTTGCGCCAGATATCCCACCACTAAAAGGTTTTTGAGCCTACATTAAAGTAATCCGACTTGGCATTATGCTTTGCCTATACATACGGGTTTTATACATAATTTTCAATTTAATATTCTTCCAAGCCACTGACAAGATATTCTTGACGGCTGGCATTCCTCCAACCTTCGTTTTGTGCGGAATTTTCCTCTCTTATTGCGTATATAAATCGAAACCCGAAATCAAAATAAAATACCAAATCCAAAAGGAAACAAACTTAAACATCAGCATCAGCGTGGACAAAAAGTGCGCAATAAATAAAAAATAACTATTAAAAGGGTCGGTCTATTAGAGCGTCGGTGGCTCAGTGGTGTGGACTGTCGCCTTCCTACCGGGAGGGCTGAGGTTCAAATCTCGACACGTACCAATGTATTTTCGAATTTTCGAAAAATATATGTACGTTATCCGACGCTCTTACGGTGAAGGAAAACACCGTGAGGAAACCTTCATGCACGCCTGCGAAGAGAGAGAAGGTTGTATGTGAAGTCGTCCAATCCGCACTGGGCCCGCGTGGACGACTAAGGCCTAATCACCCTATACGGTAGGCTCGTGCCCCTCGGTGGGGACGTTTAATGAGCTGATGATGATGAAAAGGGTATTTTAGCCACAGGTGTTACAAAGTTAATGGAAAACCAGATACAAGTGAACTTTGCAAGCAACATAAACACAATATTAACCAACAGAATTAAGTAGTTAACTTAAATCACAAGTAATTATTTGCACGGGAGTATTATCTCAAGCGGTTTCTTATTATCTTCCAATTCGTCGACTTATGTGGTTGCAATGTCGGCACTTAATTCATTGGTTCCGGGTTCGATCCCCGGGCAGTACAAACATTTGCGTGCATGAACATGTCTGTATGTATTGGTCTGGGTGTTTTCTATGTTATGTATGTATTTACAAAATAAATAAGTATGTTTTTCCGTTGTCTAGGACTTGTCCATATTACAGGCTAAATGCTTAGTTTGGGACTAGATGGCGCTGTGTGAATGTCAGTGCAAATGTATGATTATTAATTATTTGGCTTATAAAATAAGGCCTATTTAAAGTAATTTTCTGTAAAGTGCTTTTAAGGATCAATGGCGTAGTGCGTCACGCGAAAGGCGTTAGTCAATTAACTATCGCCACAGTCCATCATAGGATGGGTGACCAAACTTATAGCAGTACATTAAAGCCAATCATAATGAGCGTCGGTGGCTCAGTGGTGTGGACTGTCGCTTTCCTACCGGGAGGGCTGAGGTTCAAATCCTGACACGTACCAATGTATTTTCGAAAATATGTATATATATGTACGTTATCCGACGCTGTTACGGTGAAGGAAAACATCGTGAGGAAACCTTCATGCACGCCTGCGAAGAGATTCGAAGGTTGTGTGTGAATCGAAGGTTGTGTGTGAAGTCGTCCAGTCCGCACTGGGCCCGCGTGGACGACTAAGGCCTAATCACCCTATACGGGTAGGCTCGTGGGGCCCTCGGTGGGGACGTTTAATGAGCTGATGATGATTAAAGCAATTAATTGATTGACGTTATTTTGTACCAAATAAATTTAACTATTAACCTATAAACCTGCCAACGCGCATTGATTAGGTTAATAAATCGTCTAAATGATAAGCCTGTCCCTCATTAATCAGCTCAGGACTAGTCTAGTCTACGCGACTGTAAATCCTTATTGCTGACCCTTGTCTAAATCTAAATTATTTTTCTTATAGATATGTATCATCTTCATCAGCTCATTATAAGTCCCCACCGAGGGGCACGAGCCTACCCGTATAGGGTGAAAAGGCCTTAGTTGTCCAAGCAGGCCCAGTGCTAATTAGCCGACTTTTAAGGTTCTTCGTATGCGTGCCAGGTTTCTTCACGATGTTTTCCTTTACGGATAAACTTACATATAATTTAGATAATTTGAAAAGACATTGGTACATGGACGTACGGGATTCGAACCTGCACCCTCCAGATTAGAATGCATTAGTCCAAACTAATGAGCCACCGACGCTCTGATGTATGAGATATGGATACAATATAAAAAGATGGTAAGATGAACATTTTTAACCAACACTCACTAAAGATTTAAAAATACATGTCTGCCTATGTCAACTGGTAGGGTTCGGTCCGCATAGGAGAATTGAGGAGGCCTTTCTACAATAGTGATCATTTTATGCTGTAATAATAATGCTGATGTATAGAAAACCCCTTTGTAAAAAAAAATGTAAGAGTGTACAGGGCGGTCGAGACGCTCACCTGATGGTAAGTGATACGCCTAACCATGACAGAGCGGCATTGAAGGAGACCAACAATTGATAGACAGTTATTATTCCCCACCAATGCCGTACTGCGCCCGACACCCGAGAGAAAGACGTTAGGTCTCGTATACTAGCTACAGTGCCCTCATCTTGAAACACAGAAGTGCAAATCACTTCAATTTCACGGGAAGATATGTGGCACTGCGATGATACTAGACGATTCGGTATCGATTCTATCACATAGTAAAACGGATTTTTCTAACAAGAACCCTATGAAACGCTACTTTGAACACAAATTTGTTGAACTCTACACGCGTAAAAGATGCAATAATTATTGTTCCAAGGAAGTAAAAGATACTTCACTATGTCGCAATATTCAGTCAAAGGAATGTAGTATGTGGAAATGCAATTATTCATGTTACATTTTAAATCAGATTAATCATAAAAAGTCAATTAACAAAATAACATTAAGGTACTGACGTAACGATTCGCGCTTCGCTAAATATCCGATACAGTTTTACCAGTTTTTCTTGGCCGGTTAACGCTTAAATATTAATTAATTAGGTACTAACTGGTTTTCTATCTAGTGATCGATATGTTACTGACTAATATGAATTCATATTCATTAGTCTTCTTAAAATATATGAAATAATACTTTTCATACTACAATACCTACTTATAATATGCTTCAAAGGTGTCTGAGGTAACTTTAACATTTAACTCACATGTTGCTTGTAAATTAAACTTTGCTCTTAGTAGATACTGTAATGTAAAAAGTTCGATACTTGGTTATTTTTATCTTGGGTATAAGATTAGCAAATGTTCCATTCTGATGGTAATTTTTATACTTTTGTTAACCTTTATTCGCATATTGTACTAGTATGTTTGTAATATTCCTGAAAATTATGAGGAAAAGATGTATGAATATTTCATGTTTGTCATCGATACCATGTTTTTTATCCTATGTTTCACAAATAAAATCATCATCATCAGCTCATTAGACGTCCCCACCGAGGGGCACGAGCCTACCCGTATAGGGTGATTAGGCTTTAGTCGTCCACGCGGGCCCAGAGCGGATTGGACGACTTCACACACAACCTTCGAATCTCTTCGCAGGCTTGCATGAAGGTTTCCTCATGATGTTTTCCTTCACCGTAAGAGCGTCGGATAACGTACATATATTTTTGAAAATTCGAAAATACATTGCTACGTGTCGGGATTTGAACCTCAGCCCTCCCGGTAGGAAGGCGACAGTCCACACCACTGAGCCACCGACGCTCTAAAATATTCAACATCAATTACAATATTAAATTATCAAAAAAACTATGTTTAAGTACATCGGAGAAATTAGAACTCCTCCAATTTAAGTGCCTACTCTTACTTAATACGGGTGATTTATTGAAAAAGTTCTAATGAAATAAAGATGCAAGGGCAAGATTACCGTCTTACTAGAATGACAAACACCGACGTCATGTTCAGTTTAGTGTTAGTACATACGTTTTATCTAAGGCTGTATTTACACGGTCGTGGCGTCACGCTAAGTTATTTACTAATGCCAAATATGTGTAGGAAATGGCTTACAAGATTTCGATGCTTCATTGTTTACAAGGTAACTTTGGCGGCAGGTATTTTTAACGTTTTTAGCAAAGAACACCGTTATTGAACTTATAACCTTTACAAGTGTTTGAGTAACTGAAAAATTATGTTTGATATTGCGCAGAAATGAATCTCTACTTAGAGATACATTAATTTTTCTCGGAACAGTCACATTCCAATACTTTGTAAGTAAAAATTGAAAATTTCAGTAACAAAGCAATAATAATCATTTATTTTTTGACATTAAACATTTACAATTATAATGTTGTGGAACTCCTGACTTCCGTGATAGGTATGCAAACCTGCGTTACAGTAACCAGTGCTCACTCCCGACTGTAGATATCAATATAGTTTTATGTTTAATCGAACGATATCATATTTTTACGAGTTTAGATTAATCACCAGCTATTGGGAAGATTTGGTTATAATAACCCACAAGAATTTCAACGTTAGAATACATAAAACGCGATTTTTATTTGAAAAGTTTTAAGGTTTACCTACCTACAAAGATGTAGTAAGTAGTTTTCTGCTCACACTAATGGTATACTAAGTATAAATACGAGGAAACCATACTAACTTTGAGTACCCGTATCGACCTTGGTAAATTTAAAAATACATTAAAACTTCCATTAGTTGAATAACAACAAGATCAATGGAAATCTGTTAGGAGACAGTTTCTAACAATTCAGTTTAGGTATAGTTACGAGTATCTATTATTTAACTCCTCTATAAATAAATAAATCCACTGACATTCACACAGCGCCATCTAGCCCAAGTTGAGCGTGAAGCCTGTATTATGGATACTAAACAACGGATAAACATACTTATATACATTTTTTTTGTAAATACATACATATTATACATAGAAAACACCCAGATTATTACAAACAGACATGTTCATGCACACAAATGTTTGTACTGCCCGGAGATCGAACCCGGAACACTAAATGGGTCGGTAATTGTTTTATATTTTTTGGTTATGACGAGCCAGGATGAGAAAAGACTTAGTTCTTAGTAGGCTCTACTCCAGGACTCGTTTACATTAGGGTTAACGATCTGCCAGTATAAGTGGGTACTTAAACTTGCAATTTTATGACGCAGTTCTACCAGTTACTTTTATTTTCCATTTTTACTTTAAAAATATTATGCAGCACCTCTCCTTAATTTAATTTTTTGTTGTTTTGTGTTTTTAGTTAAATCATATAACTCGTATAACGTCAGACACGAGAATCTTGATATTTTTTTGTATTAAAAGTTATTTCAATACAGTAAATATTTACGTTTAATTTTAAAACATTAATTTGTTACTTATCAAGATAAAGCAGGTTTTTAAGCAACAAAAATGAATATCGTGGAATATTTTTGACCCATACATTGAAGCACGACGTACATTATGCTATGTGTTAAGTATGATGATATCGTTTACCTTGTACTTTGACCAGTCATAAACAGGGTTGTCTTTTTTATCTTCAGAAACGAGGTTTATTATATTGTTTTAATTTTCAATTAATATAACTTGTTTATCCTGTCAATTAAAATATATAGTAAACAAACAATTACGTATTTTTAAAGAGGACTGTTGGGCCTAGCAGAACGATAACCGTATACATACTTTTTTTGTTAAAATGCCCAATGCATGACGGATGTTAACGTCTACTATTCTAATATTTTAGCAGGGGCCGACGGCTTAAAGGGCCCTATAAAGCACGAAATCTTCTTTCTTTCCGGCAATCAGGTGATTTAGCCTGCAATATTCTTACTAAGCTGGAAAAATCGCACAAAGTGACTTTTACGTATGCATTTTTTATGGGATAGCGGGCAAAGGATCAGACGGCTCATCTGATGGTAAATGACGCCGTCGCCCATGTACACTTGCAATACCAGAGACCAAACAAATGTGTTGCCTCTTACGTGGGAATACGCTCCCTTTTTGAAGCTTTCCCCACGGGATATAACCCCACGACCCCAGGGTTACGCAGCAATGTCAACCTAACTCCACTAAACCATGAGGGCAGTAAAGATGTGAAGTTTAATAATTGTATGGCTTGCTTAACCATTCATCCTTCTTCAATTTGAACAACTCCTGCTTCAAAAAACCGGTTGCCGCTTCGTTTTTTTATTATAAATTGAATACGGCAAAAACATAAACAAATTAACACTTTTTACCACTGCTGGTCGGAATAACAGGCTGGTTTTTTTGTTTCTTTAATTGTTTGTGGTCATAAGGTTTTGAATGTATGTTCAGTGTTTTAGGTGTGTAAAGATTAAGGTAAATATTCGAATAAAGGCTAGATCTCCCTTTCGCCGAGGTTCGAGTCCTGCTCGGTACTTCCTAAAGCTCGTTGTAAGTGTATCTTTAAGGCTGAGCGCCATCTGCGCTCGCTACTTTCCCAGCTAAATGTAAAGCAACTTGCTGTGGACAACAACAGCAGTAGTAGTAGCTGTATAAATATTTATTTATTTATTTGGGAAACAAACAATACAGTTTCACTCATATACAAAAATATCCGGAGAATCTATTTAATCATTTATCAAACCCTGAAAACTATAAAAAAAATATATATACGTTTTGACGACCATTTGGTGTTACGGTTGAGAGGTCGACTGCAACACCAAGGGTTCCGGGTTCGATCCCCGGGCAATACAAACATGTGTGTGCATGAACACGTCTGTTTGTAATGGTCTGGTTGTTTTCTATATATAATATGTATGTATTTACAAAAAATATATATTTATCCGTTGTTTAGTACCCATAATACAGGCTTCATGCTTAACTTGGGGCTAGATGGCGCTGTGTGAATGTCAGTGGATATTACCTTCCAGTATGGTCCTGATATTATTATATGTCATGACACTATATTTGCATGTTTTATTATATGATTGCAGTGATTTTATTGTTCACGGTGCACCGTCATGCACATTTGTTGATGACGATGATTGTTGCATGGTGTCTTGGATGCACGCGACATAGATAACATCTGGTAATCGCTGCTTATCTTTAGCAATAACAACTGAAAATCACACACTAATCCCTGATTTAATGCTAAGACAAGACTGCTGTTGGATAATCGTGAAAGAAAGCGTATATAGAGATTCTTACAATGCGTGAAAAGTATTTATTGATATAGTGTACTGATTTGTTGTTTTGACAAGTGATCTTGTTTCGCATTTGTAAAAAAAGTAATGTGGATAACGAAAGAAGGGAAAATAATAGTTTGTTTTCTTTTTGAGTAAATTTTTGTATTTAATGAATTTTAAAATAATGAAATTATTACGCTAACAGCATTTGATAAAACAGTGTAACTTTTAATGCCCTTTTTCAGTAAATCGATACAGTATTCAGTGCACTCAAAACTGCTTTTTAACGAAAAGTAAACAAAATATGACATCCTTTAAAATACCTGAAATTTTTAATATTACTGATTTTTAACCGTTATCGTAATATTTAACGCTTTGTACTAATAAAAACAAAATCACAATCATAAAATGAGATGGATTTATCAATCCAGCTGACGAGCGAGTGCGCTTGCATAATTATCTTAACGGTGTATATTTAACTGTGTCAAAGACTCAAGGTCGCTTATGGCCCGGTTTGGATTGAAGGTACGTAACTTGTCAATATATATTTTTCCTTAGCGTAATCGTTATTCGTTATTACGTTAATGTTTTAATACTATAATAAATAAAATAATGAAATTCATCTCTATGTCATATCAATGTAATCATATGTTAAAAAGTATAACATATAAGTTTACAAGTTTTGCCCAATTCATTTGGTCGTTAATAGATTCAGTATTAAAATATCTTGTCAAACCTATTATTTTATGAATCAAAAGCATTTTTCAAGCTATTTTTGAATAAAGCATTTTTGAGTTTGAGCTTTGAGATGACTAAAGCTTATAAAATATTTAACACACTCTCAGGTAAACAATAAAGGTTGTTTATTGTTTATATAAAACACACTTTACAGTCAAAAATGTCAGGCAAGAAATCAGTCGCATCTAAGTCCGAAAAGTAGTATAACTAGTCAACAGTAAAATTATTCTAAACCGTCATTCTTGACCAAGGAAATAATTCCTACTAACTAACCATTATTTTAAAATATCACCCACTTATCACAAAAAGAAACTTCAAGCAATTTTTGTGTTTACTTTCTCAGTACTAACTGTCCAATGCGTTTGCAGTTTTGGCAAAATGAATTTCATTCTAGTTACTAGGCACCTTCTGTACATGACGTAAGTAATTCTGGTGAAAGAATTATTTGTAACAAATACGAGTATTTTTATGCATGATGGGCTTGCTTTTGAGCATAGACTGTCCTAGTGGGAGAGACGTGCTCTACGGTGAAGCGAGTTTGCCCAGAAAAAAATTACTCGTGTTTGAATGCCACAGGGTTGTATGTGGCCGGAAACACAGACGCAGGCATACCATTGCATTCAGTATACTTACAATTACATTATTATTTATGGCGTTAACTATCTAAACCATCTGATTAATTAGCACAATAATCACACAAATCACCCTAATAAGGGCTTGCCTTATTATCGAAGTAAGCAAAATGTATTAGGAAACTTAGCTTCTAAGTAGCGATCATCATAACACTCGAGAACTCCGTTGCCCAATCTAATTGCGGACAGGTTGCGTACGCGCAGATTTCTACATGCATTCCGATCGCCGAAATCAAACATAACGTCTTATTATATTGTGAAATAATTCATCTAATCATACTGCACTTTAACCCCTTAACCACTAGTATTCCAGACACATTAGAAAATCAATTGTTTCTATTAGATATATCCGTCAGCGGCGTATAACTTGATCCCTGATCTGTTACATGTTACTTGTAGATGTAAGAGTATCCAGATGGGTGCCAGGCTAAATTACGCGGACCTTAGACTTTTGCCACCAACCCTTGAGGTAAAGACACCAAATGAGGTTTTAGTGTACCTTATTCCGATTTTTTTTTATTCTTTAACCTAGACTATAATTCTGCTAAAAAATAACGTTGTCATCATCATTCATTATGGATCTTTCGCCTCACCAGATGGAATGAAAATACAACAAATGAATTTTCCGTATTTGGATGTTTGGTAGTCGTCACAATTTAGGCAAAAAAAAAGGATTTTTTATAAATAAAAGCTTCCGACTAACCTAGCTAAAATGAGTCAGACCAAATCTAATTTGCGAAACACATTTGGCTGAACTTAAAATCGCATCAAAATAGTAAAGATGGCACCAGAACAAATTGTAAATAGACAACAAAAAATAGAAACTGCCACAATATGAATATAAGTACTTAAGTTATTAAATCCAAACGTTAACTATACAAAGGTTCGCAGACCCTTTATGATTCCTGCCAGACATTTATTACCGTGATAGGAGTGAAAGTGAAAAGTGCAATGAGGTCTGACGTCCCTGCACCTTACAAGATGGCCGGATGACGTGCCCTAGGCAGCTAGTGAAGTTATTGTTGCGATATCGATAAATTTTCTTTGGTTTGTTCATTTCAATACAAATTAAAGAGAAAAAATTAATGTGAATGGCAATATATTCTAATAATAATAATTTTTAAATTAGAATATATATCTTAATATAGACGTCTTTTTAATTACAATAGATAAAGTTAAAACATAGTTTTATAAAAAAGTATGATGTATTCGTAACTCGAACTATACCTCTTATGTTGTAAAAAGACAAGTAACTTGTAACATTTCCGGTATTACCATTGTCAATGGATGGGGTGTAATTATTTCCATACGCAGACTCTTTTTATTTTTGCAACCTTTAACAATTAATACATTACCAACCGCAGATTCATTTATTTTATTTGTCAAATAGCCAATGAACACAGTAGTGATATGAATAAGTTGAAACAAATGAATAAAATTAAGTGTGCTAATTTTTCTCATGTATTTTTTGCATTAACATCTAATAAAAAAACAATACCATTTAACTGTTGATATTTACTTGGCGGCAACATTATGATAACTTATTGCAAACATTAAAAAATTACTCTTATGGTATAAGCATAAAATGGTTTACACTCGTAAAATATTTTACTATTTATCGTAAAAACTCGACAAAACCACGTCCCCAATGAGCAATATTTACACATACGGCTTCAAGGAAAGTGGTCAAACAACAAAACGCACTAGGAAACGATAGAGAAAATGGCTAGAGAGTCAATGGTTTGTTTTTGTCATAATTGTTACGTACAGGTTACGCACGCATACATATGGATTTCGAAAGGGCACAGTTCAGATTGGTTTACGGCTTACGTAATACCTGCCGTCATAGTGACATCTCAATCGGTTATAGCCACAGATTTCCCAATACAGGAGATGGGGCAAGCCGCGTTAAAAAGTGCGACAAATGTATGCTCAGCGAGCATACACTGGCTATAGTTTACGCTCTGTGAGACGAATCAAGACGCACGAATTTTAGAAGAAATTACCGTTTTTTTTCCAAAATGCCATCCTGTGCAATTGTAACATGCCATCATCGCAGTGAATCAGTAAAATTTACCAAGAAATATAATATCTTTTCACAGGTAAGAACCGAAAAGAAATTGCGACACTGGGACTGCCTATAAACTTGGCGGCTTGTCCAGTCTAATTGTTATTCGGATGTCTGTGGTTATAGCATTGGTGTCGGACATGATTTTTACCTACAGGCATAGATTATGTACCTCAATGCCTACAGGCCTATGTATGCTTTTACGATTTTTAACAAGCTATATAATTTTCGCATAGGTAAGTAGTAGGTATTTTCTTATCCGACTTTAAAAAACTCAATTAAGTGCGGCAAAAAAATCGTGCAAATACAGGGGTCTAGGCTCTAAATATGACTTTGTCCCATTCGGTGTCGAGACCCTTGGTCCGTGGGGCCCTAGCGCTATTAGGCTTTTTAAAGAAATTTCCAAACGATTAGTCGACATTACTGGAGACCGAAGATCTGGCAGCTACCTTGGTCAAAGAATTAGTTTAGCGATTCAAAGGGGTAACGATGCCAGTGTCTTCGGAACTTTGCCAAAGGGGTACCATACTTTTAATTATTTTATTTAGTTATTATATTTTTTTTATATTTTAGTTATAATATTTAATTTTTAAGGTTTTTAGTTGTTAGTATTGATTAATTATTATTATTATTTGTTAATTCAGTGCGGCTACTGTCACTTAATGTAGTAAATAACATGTGACCTAAAATTAATTATCCTTAACACGAAGCCGTCTGAAAATATTTCCTGAATTATACGACCTGGCAATCGGTATTCCCATTTTAAAGACCGGCATTTCTATGCCATCTAATATTAACAAAAAAACAGATTCAAAAACGTTTATATTTTCATAAACGAATTGTTACAAAACATCGTAATAGTGTCATATTTTAAGTTGTACAGGCTTTGTCATCCCCTCTATTTAATTAAAACTATCTATGGACAACATGAAAGGGAGCTTTTAGTCCTGTGTGAAACTGATTTTATATGGGAGCTGATATTATACAGCGTAAGGAATTCCAACATTAAATGTGAATGAAAGATAATGATAAACTGTCTCAGGTTTCTCTCAGAAATGAAATCAGGAATAATGTTGTTCCGACAGTGGTCTTTGGGCCGTAGTAACCTAGCCTAAAATAAAGGTGATTCATTTTTCCATAACAAAACATTAACTCACGTTTAAAAGCCTAACTTAACAATCTCAAGTAGCTGTTATCAGTAACCTATTGGTACACAAAGACGACCTTGCCGTGCCATAGATAATGCATAATGCCGGCCGTAAGCCCGCACGCGAAGGAACGTGAGCGAATTCCACTTATTTGTTTGTATTAAACAATTGTTTTTGTACAAAACTAAACTGGACTTCAGAAATGCCGCTGTCTAGTTTACCAGACAGAATAAATATTATATTCCCACCATAATCTTCTGATGAACCTTATTGACTTACAAAAAAGTTCAAAATCAAAGAATTTCAAAAAACTTTCTTCTTTCAGACCTTTTAATTGATAATTAATTGTAGCGTAACATTTGATTAATTAAAAGGTCTGAAAGGTTAGAAAGGTCTAATTTTTTCCCTAACAGTTTTTCCCTGTAAGACCTCTCAAACTCTGAAATCTGTATAATTATAACTAGTTTATAAATAAGTGGCAACATTGCGTCTTCATGGAAAAAAAACCTGTTTGTCTATGCGCCAACACCCTTTATAAAGTCGTTTGTTTTTTCCCTTAAAACCAATCCCAGTTCACTGTTGGACATCATCATCACGGAGCTAAACAAAAGCGTTTTCTCAAAGTTATTTAAATTAATAAAACTCATTATAACCAGTTTCTACCTTTTCCCGGATAGGCCAATACTAGTTTCCTATTCAACCTATCGCAGTCCACTGCTGGACATAGGTCTCCCCCATTTCGCGCCAGATATCCCGATCCTCCGCTTTCCTCATCCAGCCTCCACCAGCGACCTTTCGCAAGTCGTCGGTCCATCGGGCCGGAGGGCGTCCTACGCTACGCTTGCCGAGACGCGGTCTCCACTCCAGAACTCGTCTGCTCCAACGGCTATCGGTTCTGCGACATACGTGACCAGCCCAATGCCAATCCGGCGGGCTATGTCGGTAACACTAGTTTATCTATAAGAAACCGCTAAGTTTTCCCTTATTTATTCTAAGCACATAACGCATATGTAAGTCATATAACAGTGGATCGAAGTATTTGAAGAACAGGTCAATAGGATACGTGATTTGTGTCTAAATTTACCAAAAACACCAAGACCATTCATTTTTATGAAGACTTTAAGCAAAGTTGAACATTGAATCTAAATTGTGCTATTAAGGTCGATGAGTAAAGGGTATTTTTAATAGTAGGGTTTTGAGGAAAATTTTCCTTTACGTAATTTTTTTTCCAATGCCATTCATCTATGTCTAGTACTATGTCAGCCTTGCTATAAAAGGAAAATCTGTTGATAAGTATAGTAATGTAAGTAATCCAGACACATATGGCAATTCAGTCCCAACAAAGGTGATAGATGTGAACCATAAAGAGAATTTCTGCGTTATTTACTTAGATGATAATTTTCATTCAACTACAAGCTGTATATTCTTAGTAATAACAGGTGCTCGATCTCACCCTTCGGCTTGGGCTCTTCTTTGTTCGAAATAAGCTGCTTTCGAGTAAGCTGTCCTTATGTATATAAATTTATAAATACTTAGTAGGTATCTTCGTAAATCATTTAGATTTTACTGAGTATTGCTTCCGATGTCTTGAATTATTATGACTATACATAGTGTGTTGTTAGATTATAAACAATACATTTTTTTTGATCGCGTGGATAGAGTCCCGTTTTCAGCGATAGTGCGACAACTCTCTGATATCATTAATTTTAGAGCTATTTGGTTCAATGGGGTGTTTAAAGACCCGTCTTGGAAAGGTCTTTAAGGTAGTGAAAAACAATTTTAGTGTAGTACGATGCGCGGTTCGATGCGTCTTAAATTAATGGCTTTTACATATTAATTTCATATTTTTATAAATATGTGGCTTATGTGAAAACATTCAAAGATGATATTAAAAATACAAGCACTATCAAAATTGAGTAGCAGTGGAAAAGTTTTCCACCAACATAGCGCCCAATACCAAGCATTTCCCGAAGTTTATCAACACATACGAAACAATCGCTTGTTTTCATGATTCAGTTTTGTGCAACACGATGCACATTTACGCTGGAAATGGCTGGAATAACAACAACCCGATGGCATTTTGGACGGACACAGTTATTATTATGGATTATGCTGATGTTTCGATAATACCACAGATAATATAATATGTTCTACAATAATTGGGCAGAAATTGCCAAATGCTGACGTCATTTGTTACTGTCAAAACTACTACTGGTCTTGAGATTAAATTAAGTAATCTGCAGTAACTAGGTACTATGTTGCTTACTTTTCTTTTTCTATGTACTTTTTTATTTGTGTACCTAGAAATGAAGCGTTCAAGTATAACATTACGCATGGGGGGAGGGGGTTGTCTGGTAACTTTTTATTTCAATAATAATCTATGTAATTACAAACTTCTACGTCGACCCTGTTTATGTTTCAGGGAGTCCCAGTATTGTATTTCACCTTTAGTTTTATCCAAAAACGTTACTATGTATTACATGCTTGAATTGGTTCAAAATCTTCAAAAATTGTTTTGCGTAATTCTTGAACGCTGAACAGACAGTGAATCCACTCGTTCGACCATGGACTTGTAAAATTCACTGCCACCACCACTAGTCTTTAACGTTCCACTGTTGGGCCCAGCCCGTCCTCCCACACTGTACTGTTATGAGTCCGGTCCGCAAGCCACTGCGAATTGACGGGTGTATACGGTTTCAGCACAGAGCTTGTATTTCGGGTACTGAACAACTGCCATACAAACAGACATCATGCACATTAATTGTAATGCCTGGAGATTGAACCCGGAACCCTTGGTGTAGTAGCCGACGTTTCGATCATTACACCACATGGATCGTCATATCATGGGTGATTCACAATATTGTAAACTTGTAAGCCAAATCGTTTTACCAAGGTTGTTTCAATATTATTCAATGCTAATGCCCAAGGAACAAAATGCACTTCACGCTTATCAAATCCTTGTGCATATAAAATTTTACTATTGCAACGGGCGGGCCATTGCATTTCATTGAGGTGCATGCATTTAAAGATTAGGAGACTTTAATAAATAATAATAATAAATAATAAAATCATTTTATTGCTCAACTTTACATACAATACAATAACAAAAACAAACATATTACAAAACATGATTAAAATATAAACATACGTAAAAAAGAAATTGCAATTTGATGGCTGAGCAAAAGGGGATGACTCAGCTTGAACTGACGCAAGACAGCGGTCCTACGCAGCGCTGATTTTCAGCCGCCCCATCATCTCTCTAGCTAGATGTTACATGAGAGGCATGTAGTTATGAGGTGCTTGTGCGTGTGTGTGTGCGTGCGTACTTTAAAATAAGTTTTTTATTAAACATGGGAGTTTTTGTATGTACTGAGATACTTTAAAGGAACTATTATTTAATGCTCGTGAGCATCAAAGTAAAGTGCATCATCATCAGCGGAAAAACGTCCCCACCGAAGGGCACGAGCCTACCTGTAAAGGGCGTATAGGCCTTAGTTGGTTTCCTAACGATATTTTCCTTCACCGTAAGAGCATCGGTATAGAGCGTAAGAATAGTGTAGAATAAAATATTTTAGTGCATTTGCAATAAAATTTTAAATAAATCAAAGTGTGAATAAATTTCAAATCAAAACCGGTTATTTATTGTTCTTTTAGTAACTAACTCCATTAACATAATATTAGGTATAAAACAAATATAAAGGGTAAATTCATTAATTTGTGTTTGAAGGTCTTTCATCGTATCTTTTCTCATAGACAAGTAAACTCATACCATGATTCAATAATTTCAAACAGATTTGTACCGAAATCCTGCTAGTCATATGTTCCTGTCTCTACTTGTAGTGTTGGTATAGCTTCCAAATAGTGATGTGCTTGTGTCGATAGTGATGTGACAATGTTGGAGTACATAGCAGTTTTACTCATAGGATTTTGGCTTGGCGTGGCCATCTTCCTTTACGCGTCATGTTACTGGCTGGAGGAGATATTCGGTAAGTTGAATAAAAATATTTAATACATCATCACTTACTGTCCAAATTTCAAAAAGAAATACCATTTTTCATAGTAGGCTGTTAATTAGTGTTTACCTACTGTCAAAGTAGCTATTGGTTTTTTTTATGTTACCAAATGTACCGGACGGTCAAGACGCTCATCTGATGGTTATACACCTGACAGAGCGGCTTTGATGGAGACCAACAACTGATGGTCAGTTATTATTTTCCATCAACGCCGCACTGCGCCCGACACTTGAGACAACAGCTGTTAGGTCCCTCATAACCGGTAATATTATATTTTCATTTTTTTTAAATACAGTGTAATATTTTTTTAAAATACTATTTATGTATAAATTTTATGGCACATGCCTTTACATAATTACTTTTAAAAACAAATTATTATTATATTATTTGTTACCTACACATTATCTGTCATAATCAAGAAAAGGAACCGGGGGTTAGCGCCTTCTCTTAAAACAGTTTTACAATAATATTACTTCACCTTTTCTAGTTCAAACATGCTGGCGTAAGTATATATACTTAGTTATATTCGTCTTACTGGCCTGACCTTTTCATTTCTTAACATACATATCATCAATGGGAACTAACGGTTAAAATATCACGCGCTTTTAGTGAGACTAAAAATACAGCCAATATTTCCTCTAATAACAACAATTACTAACAATAATACTCAAACTCAAACTCAAAAATGTATTATTCAAATAAATCATTACATGACACTTTTGAATCGTCAAATACGTTATTTATTGCGCAGGTGTCCTCACGATCTTTTTCAAAGTCAAAGTCAAAAACATTTATTTCAATTTAGGCTTACAAAAAGCACTTATGAACGTCAAAAAATATACAAAAATATAATAAAAAATGATTAAAATATTATACTAAAAATATGAGTTTTGATGCTTTGAAAAAAAAAGCGCTTCAGTGGTTTGGCCTGTTGAGAAAGAAGCACTCAAGAAAACTCAACAGTGTAGCCTTTTTTAAAAACATTTTCATTTTCCTTAATGTAACAATATATCATAAACACTGAAATAGCTGAGCAGTTTAAGACCACGGATTTTTATCACATAAATATTCGTCAATAGTGTAGTACCCTTTTTTAGAAAGGTGGTTTTTTATTCTAGCTTTAAACATGTGTAAAGGTAACTCGACAATATTTTGCGGTACCTTATTGAAAAACTTTATCGCACTTCAATCTTTTCTTCATCGTAGGAGCGTCGGATAAACTTACATGTACATTGTTTATGCTCTTATATACTGTAGGTAGCGTATTAAGCTTGTGGTTATTAACATTATGCGTCGATCATTACAATCACCAGACAGGTCGTGAACTCACTCATAATGGATGCGGTCGAAGTTTGCAATACGATGTTGACCTAAGGTGCCATGTTAGATAACAAATGCGTATACCGTAAACATCAATGTAAATACGCATTTAACGTAAATAGCTGCGTCTAAAATTACCACACAAGTTTGAAGGCATAGGATAATATTATATACAGGGTGAAATAGAAAACATTGGAGTTTTTTAAAAATAAGTACCTTCTCGTGATTCAAAGTACATTCCCAAAAGTGAGAAAAAATTATTGATACAAAAATAGTATATTTTGAAACCCTAAAACAAATGTAAAATACTTTGCGATTGATCAAGAACACACATTACAATAAAAAAGTTTAAAAATTTTAACTTAAAGAAAATCAATTAAATATGGGGTTAGGCGGGTTCACGGCGCGCGATATGGTGGAGGGTGGCGCAGGCGCCGTGGGGTAGGCGGCGCGGGTGCGTTCCAATAAAAACATTTCATTATTTAAGAACAACAATAGGTCGAATGGATGATGTAAAATTCACCCTGTAGGTAGCGTTGATCGGCGTTCGCGCAAGTAAAGCAACTACGATCATTGGTATTTTTATAACCCCCTAACCCTCTACTGCTTCAATCTCGACTTCACCGGACAATTGTCGAGCGCAGATGGCTCTCAGCCAAAAAAAGCCTAAGGGCGTCCCAGCGTGTGATGGGAATCTCGGCTTAGGGCGTAGCAGGGGGGATAGGAAGTCTAGCATAAGTTTGGGAATAAAAGCGACCGGGCACGTATCAGTAACGCGAATATGGACTAGTCGAACCTACAGGGACTCGCAACGAAGGCCTCCGCCGACGGGGACGGAATCTCGGACTTGAAGTGTTGCGTGTATTCTGAGATGACCTTTACGCGCTTTGTCCACCGTGGTGGCGACATTGATGACCTATGTCGAACGGACATAATTGACTTTCTTCTGTAACAGAAATCCTTGCGGTTGAATAGTTAACTTCAACATGGGAATATTCGTATGTTTATTTATGGAAACTTTTAAATTGGTTTGTACAGTTCTTACTTGAGAAAATTATTTTAAGAACGAAGGTACGCGAATGACATACTTAATTTTACGTCTTTGTTTTAGTAAATTCTAGGTATATAGAGCCTGATTACGTCATACACATCGCATTCCGTTTTCCTCCAATCAATCTGGTCAATCAAGTTGCCAAAAAAGGTTGATGTTACGAAATCCCTTGTCCTTACCGTGTGAGGTGCTTTTCCTTTTATGTTTGTTCGAGGAAAAGTGCATGTAATGCAATCTAGAACATTCAGGATATCTATTTGCATTGAGTTTTTTATGTTACTAAGTGTACAGGTTCATCAAGACGCTCACCTGATGGTAAGTGATACGCCTGTCTATGACAGAGAAACTTTGATAGACACCAACAACAGCCAACAACTGATGGACAATTATTATTCTCCATCAACGCCGCACTGCGCCCGACAACCGAGACAACAGGTGTTAGGTCTCCTGTACCCGGTAATTTTACTAGCTATCGTGCCCTCATCCCGTAATACAGAAGTACATTTTTTTTTCTATTTCACGGTACTGCGGTAGTATCTACCTAGACGATTCAGTACAAAGTCTACCACCCAGTAAAAATGACGATCATGACGTCATTAGAAATTGTAAAAACCTTTTTTAAGCATGCTGCTTTACAAAGGCCTCCCCAATAACTTTCATCATAAAGTTTTCGTCATCATTGGTGTATAACCACCCACTGCAATGAAAAAAAATCAAAAAGTTTTTATTCAGTTTAGGTCCTTACAGAACACTTATGGATGTTAAATGAGAAGAAACCAGCAAGAAACTAAGTAGTCACTCTTTTCAAAAAAATTTGTGTTTAGTACAGATGAGAACGTGAAACATAAAAAACGCGGAAAAAAGAAAATGCGGAAAGCCGCATAAGCCTCATCTTGATTATAAGAGCTCACATCATCAAGTACCCGACTTTATTGATAGGTAATGGCATCAATTATTAATCCAAATAAATTTCATATCATTCGCAATTCTAAGTGGACATAGAACTGAGGAAAGCGGATGGTTTGTGATGTAGAATATATACTATCTATTAGTTTTATTATGTAAATTATAGTATGTAAATGCCGTTTTAGGGTTCCGTAGCCAAATGGCAAAAAACGGAACCCTTATAGATTCTATGTTATTTTATGTTACTTGCTGCTGCGATTTTTGCGATTGCAATTTTTATTATTTACACTGCAGGTTACGTACATTGCATTTTAACCACTTGATTGATTGACGTCCAAAAATTTCCGACAAGCAATTGTTTTTCTAATATTTTTCCGATAACTTACAGTAAAAATATATTACATGAGGAACTGTGTAAATTATTTACCCCAAACAATTACTACAGAAGTAGACGCCATAAGTTACTGGCAGAGCCTTCTTGTCGGACAGTATCTCATGCACAATCACCGGTACCCTAGTCCTCAGTTTGTTGAACTCCCTTCTGGATGGGTTCCCAGAGTGTGATTTGTTTGGTGATGAATGGAAGGATATATTGTCGATATGCTTGAAGTTTTGTGAGAGATTTGATGAGTGAGAGTAAAATTTTTAGATGATACAATAATTAAAGATAATACATTATTATATAATGTATTATCTTTAATTATAATTAATAAAATAATTAATTAAAGATAATACATTATTATTATAATGTATTATCTTTAATTATTGTAAGTGTTATCAAACGTTGTAGTTAAAGTAAAATAAATAAATAAATAAATTACCTATAACCGTATCCAAGGCACCAAGTGTATCGAATATCATTCGTCATATAGAGGTGTAGGTGAGACACGTGGACTCTCATGTGCACAATATAATTCACGTTTTTGCGATTATGTGGTGCCTAGTTATAATTACGCACCTTGACTTTAACTCGTAGGTACCAGATAAGTGCCTACTTGAAGCGGCAAGGTTTTGCATTGAATAAAAATGAAAAATAAGAGGGGTCAACAAATTGGTGGGTAACACTACAATCTTGGATGGTAGTATTTAACACCCACCAATCTGATTTTGGCCCGCGTGATGGGTCACGCCCTAATCTTCCCTTAGCTAGGCTGTGTGTTAAGGCCTGTGCCCTGCAGTGGGCCGTTATAGGTTGTTGTTGATAATGTTGTTAAATAATTGCAAGTGTTACTGTACAGTCATATTTTTATCATAAGTTTTACGAACATCTGGTCTTGTAATCTGTCAAACACTTGCTGCGCGTCCCTTGCGCAAACAACTCGTCCTGCGTATCAGTTAGCATTGCATTTGTTTGCAATGATGTGTTAACTCTGTGAAAAATCACTTAAGTGAAACTGTTCTAGCACACCTTAAGTCGGTTATCTAACGGTGGCAGCTTTCGCAATGTGACATATTTAGTTTTTAACATGTAAGGGCTTGATTGCTTCATACGTTGACTTTACATCTTGTTAAACAGCACTTTGTGACCGAACTTCGTCTTCGTTAGGGAGAGACACCAAGTGACTCCTGCAGGTCCTGCTAGGTCAAACGCCCACACTGGGAAGCCCTTAGTATAATTTATTTAAGGCTGATAATGGTAGGGCACTCAAAAATCCTATAAAACTTAAGTCTTGGTATGACTTGAGGACAAATGTTTGTCTACAAATGTGATTCATGTTTTTATATAATAACATACAAATTATGTATAATTTGGAATATGTAATGAAGTACTCCAAAATGAATAAACAATAATAACAAACATATTTTTCATACAGTTTTGGCTTATTGCATATTTTGAGACTAAATGGAACTGTGTGAATATTTAAGCATATTTAGTAGAATGTTTTACTTCCATGATAAAACTAATTAATGTCATGTCTTTTACATATTAAAAATAATGCACACATTTGAAAACTCTACTTATATACTTTTCGATCAGGATGTTCAGGGTCCGTTATTGAGAACTTAAAAACGATATGAAAAAACCCAAAAGCAAGCATTTCCAAATTGTATTTATTTATTTAGGCTATTCTCACATTTTCGAACAGATTAAAACATCGAATAAATATCACAAAATTATATGACCATGGTGACGATTTACTTACTTAAAACCAGTCAAATGAAACAAAGATGACTTGCTTATTGCCAAGTGTGTGTCTTTATTTCAATAAGATCTATGACATTTACAGAGAGTTCAATGTACTAGCATTGTTTTGTAGAAATATGCTATTGACGCGGCTATTGGAAAAAAATGTTAAGGCAAATATATCCATATACGAAAACTTGCTAAAGGCTGGTGGAGGCTGGTTAAGAGAAGCAGATCGGGATATCTGGCGCAGAATGGGGAGAACTATGTCTAGGCACTCCTAGCATCATTGCAGTCCACTGACTGCAATGATTGAACAGATAGTTACTACAAAATGGTTCAGGTGTCTTAATAACTTTGAAACTATGTCATATTATATTTTCAATAAATTCTATTTTAATATATGTGTCTCCTCTTAATAATTCAAATTATTAACACCTCTTTGCGTTCATTCAAGGTGTTCCATCACATTTTATTTTTTTAGAACCTATTGGTGCGATTAAGGCAAATTGGCATGAATACAGCTGCAAGTTCAAATAATTATTTTATTACCTTAGGTAGCAACAAAAATTAAATATGTTTCTGTATTATTTTAAATTTGTTCCGCATGTTTCTTGATGTTATTTTCATGATAATTTATACTGTTTGCTCTTGCAATGTAAACTCTAAGCGGATATTACAGATATGAAGTGTCTGGATATGAATTTAGATTTCAAGTTAAATCATCATTCGCCTAATAAAGTCCCACTGCGCGTAAATGGCCATCCTACATAGAATAGCCACCCCATGCCTTTGACCGTTGCTTATTATGTGTGTGTGTGTGTTATGCGTGCGTGTGTGTTATGCGTGTGCGTTTGTGTGTTAGTGCGTGTGCGTGTGTGTGTGTGTTAGTGTGTGTGTGTGTGTGTGTGTGTACATGTCTGTTTCAACTGGTTAGGGTGAATTACATGGTTGTACTGTAGTTTAAAAAGTAAATTGTTTTTTTATTCCGCTTTACAAACTAGTAACTTATTTGATCTTTAAAGTCGAAGGTGTAGATAACCCAAAACTAGGGAATATTTCGTTCACACCTGGTTACTAAACTTTTTTTCAGACATATTTCCTAATACATTACTTTCATAGTTATTTTTAGTTTTAATAAATTAGATTGCGATACCTATATAATTAAACTAATTTAAACCAATAGAATAATCTCTATCGAATTATGGCGCTGTGTGAGTGTCAGTGGATATTTATTTCTTTATTTTATTCACAGATCTCCCTCCGCCGCGAGATGGCACCCCAGCTACGCGGTCTCGCACGTCAAGCGACGCAAGCGGTGCCCACGTGAACCTCAAGCGGCTCGTAGCCCGCGTCGTCGAAGAAGCTGCGGCGTTGCCAGCGCTCGCGCGGTACGCTTCCGAGCCGCACGAGCCTAGCCTCGAGCCGACCACGTACGAGGACTTGTTGGCCACGGCTATTTTGAATAAGGTACGTTTGTACACATATTTAACCAGTGTACAGCGTGAAATCGAGTACATTGTCATTTTTCAGTCTTTTATTATATTCGTTTCAATCATCATCAGCCCTTTACACGTCCCCACCGTGGCACGAGCCTACCCGTAAAGGGTGTGTAGGTCGTAGACGTCCACGCGGGCCCAGTGCGGATTGCCCGACTTCACGCACAACCTTTGAATCTCTTCAGAGGTTTCCGATGTTTTCATTCACCGTAAGAGCGTCGAATAACCGTACCTACATATAATTTCATATATTCAATCAATTACATAAAAATACACCTACTAAAATGTTTGGCAATAGCATCTTACATTCTTGGATATCTCGCATGCCATATATTTGGAGATATCTATGTCCAGTAGTGGACTGCGATACCTTTAAGAGAGATCATAAATCCTATGGTAAGTTTATGATGATATTACAGGTTCTTTAAAATAACATACGACGAAGTTATATTGGCAGAGGCAATGACCATGAAAATCGTCGTTCAGTGCGTATATTGCGTTACAGCCTTCACCTTTCGGGACTTCGGTCAACCTTACCGATTCAGGTACTTACCTGGCTAACAAAGATTATCGTACTACCATATTGCGGTTATAAGAAAGCTAAGCAAACTATTAGTCATCAGAAGAGGCCTATCAAAGCTGAACAACAACAGTGAAGTAACATGTTTGTCAGTTTTTTACAGGCTCTACATTGGTGAGTGTTCTTCCGAGCTCCACGCAATTATCCCATCGTCACCCTTTCCACCATAGGTTATCAAGGCGAACTGCAAAATTTCATCCGTTTGTAGTTGACGTTCCCCGCATCCGGACTAAGCGTTTTGCGTCTTCTTTCATTATGCGTACTGCTAGGGAATGGAATGACCTCCCTGCGTCTGTGTTTCCGGCCACTTACAACCCCGTGGCATTCAAAAAATAAGTGAATAGGCTTTTTCTGGGCAAGCTCGCTCCATCTTAGGGCACGTCTCTTCCCCTAGGAAAGTCTGTGCTTAAGAGTAAGCCCATCAGATATATAAAACAAAAGTAGCTTAGATTCCCGAAAATGCATAGACAGTGGCGCCACCAGTGCATGCGGACTGGTGGGGGCGACATTAATAATAATAAAAATTGTTTATTGCTCTCATAATATTACATTCATACAATGGTTGGTTTATAACAATATGTATAGTCAATGATGATAGCAAAAGAAGCACCTCAGCTGTCACTGGCCCAGGTGACAAGCACCTAGTCAGCGCTGGTTTTCAGTAACTCCTCTTCTCTTCGGTTAGGCGAGATTTTATTAAGTATAGGCTTTAAATTACTTAAAAAGGTTACATGAAAAAAAAAGAAAATCAATACCATATGGCACCTAAATGTGTGTGTGTGTGTTTGTGTAAGAAATATATTTAAATTACTTAAAATAATCTTTTAGGGGCATGTATTTCCATACCATGTTTAACATCTTCGGCAGCACGCTGTTTGAGTAATAGAGCTCTCTTGAATTTGCCTTTAAAGCTTTCGATGCCCATTCTTGTCCTCATGGGTGGTGGTAGAATATTCCAAATAAATAATGAGAGCCATCTTGTTAAGTTATTACATAGCTTACGTGCAAACGCGATTCTAATATTAACTACTCACAAAATAATTATGAGAACTCATTGTACTTTCGACTGAGGACTTATTACGTCTCTGGACATCATTGTTACAGTTAGTAATTATGTACTTAATAGCTGTATTCAGTCATACAATTGTTATAATTTAACATAATACCTAATAGTTCCTTGGACTTTGCAAGCCCATATTCTGAATGAAGAAGTAACTCCCTCCGAACTGTTATGTTTTATTACTCTTAAAGCCATTCTTAATTGTAAAACCATTTTTCCTGCGGGTGCCGTAAACGCAGCATTTGCACAAAATTTTCAGCTGATAACGAGTGGCAGTTCTCTCTCATTCATCCTAAACTTTATTTTGTAACTATAACTCGCCTGCCAAACGTTAGGAGATTATGTCAATCCCTCTCTTTCGATAAGGAGACCATGAGTCTAGCAGAGAACTGCCACGGGTATTTAAAGTAAAAACCAGTGTACCAAATAATCATTATTAACAAGCTCCACTTTTTGTATTTTAACAACTGCTAATGTTTTACATTATTTTAATTAAATTACTTTAATTAGTCGCGATCATGTCTAGTCTCGTCCGGTTAAGCGCAGTTTAATGTCTATGTAAACATAACCTTATTGTAAGGAACTCTTAGCAGTGCGCGATTATGTCAACCGTATGCTGAATTAATTTAGGGTTGACAACTGCCTATTTTAACAGTCATAGAAATACTATATTTTCTCTAGTTTTTTTATTTATTTGGAAGTATTTTATATAAAATTAATTAGGTACATGCATAGAGAAGCATTTTATGGGAAGTGGTAAAAACAGCAGTAGGTACTTGAAAGCACAAAAGTTAATTTAATCGAAGACCAGTTTTAGATTCTGTCCTGCAGACATTCAGTCTGGAAGTATGACGCAATAGAAAATATTTACTGAGTAGAGAATGAATAGATTTCGATTACCTATATATTAGCGCTAACTATTCGAGTGGATATTACAATTATAGTTTAGATAACAATAACAAAGCATAACATAGAAAATGTATGTATTGTATTTTATAAGAATAAAGAAATATGAAATATAGTACTGTTATTATAAAACACATAAAAAGAGAATTGAAACTTGAAACAAAGCTAACAAAAAAGCTATGGATATCGGGCTTTCTTTTTTCAAGAGCTTTTGTTGTGCTCATCACATTAGCTTAGCATAGCATGGATATTTATTTATTCATCCTAGAAAATTTTGCGCACGTATAAACAAAGGCTATTATGTCATCATATGAACTCTGACTATCCATACTTGTATCACAGTCACGAATTTAAAACGTGATCCTTCGGATACAGGTAAGACCTTCGTTGTCTATTTACCTATATTCTCGCCTTATCTCTTTCCTACCAGAATGCAAATTTCCTATACCAAAATAAAATTAAATCACTAAAGCTTCTTATCTGTTGATAATTGTCGAAAATGCAACCAATTTAATACTGTTATCAGATATGACCCGGTAGTAGAAACAACGACAAAGATAACATGTGCATATACGTCATATTATTATTTTTCGATCGATATTTACTCATTGAGTTGTTTTACATTTAAAGGTGCGTGTTAAGACAAGATTGATTTCCCATAAAAAAAAAATTATAAGCAATTTACTGAACTAAAGGATAATTTTAGTGCCATCATCATCATCAATAGCCTATTACGCAGTGGACCGCAAGGTACAGACCTTCCCACTCTTAATTATAACTACCTTTGAAAATAATTAGCACTTAACTATATCATCATTCAGCCATTAAACGCCCAAGAGGGGCACCGAGCCTACCCGTTAAGGGGGTGATTAGGCCTTAGTCGTTCTCGCGGGCCCAGTGCGGGTTGAACGCACTACCTTTGAATCTCTTTGCAGACGTGCGCAGGATTCCTCACAATGTTTTCCTTCACCGAAGAGCGTCGATACGTACATACTATTTTCGATAATTCGAAAACACATTGGACGTGGCGGTGGATTTGACCTTGCCTCCGGTAGAGGGCAACAGTCCACACCATTGAGCCACCGACGCTCTTAGGTACTTACTATATCTATAATTTAATATTAAAAGGAGGACATTTTTTTCAAACTGACTTTTAGACTATTTTGATTGCCAGTGACTAGGCTCTAAACTCGATAACTTATCACCCCAGCGTTCGTCCCGTAGTTTGCCGATACGTAGCTTTACGTTCCTCTGTAAAGCACGCATGCGAACCCGGTTCGACTCCGTGAGACATGTATCGAACGTACATTAGGCGGCAGGTCCCAGAGTAGGGTGCAACTTCGTCGATACGCTTATAACTGAACAGCTAATGAGCTGAAGCCTCTAACCACTTGCTAGAAGGAATAAATATCCTTACAAAAATCGATTTTATATTATTGTCATTCCGCGCTAAATCTTTGAGCGTCTTCTAATGTGTGATGATGATCACTTGGTGATATTTTATCATGTTCGGTGATGATTAAATGACCTACTCATTTAATTCTAGGAGTTGGTAATTCTGACGACCAAAATTCGTCTAAAAATGGTGTCAAAAGTCACAAAATTGAATACAGTAAATATAGTAATAGCCTATGCAGGGCTGAGCATTGGTAGGTAAATAAAGATTGTTACAGTTGACCAAATCAACATATCCGGAAATCAATTCCAGCATTAAAGTCTCATGACTCATTAATTACATGTGTCATCTAATCAATAAATTAGTAAAACCATTGCGCTTCGTTCTTAAGTCATTACCGTCCGCTCCGTTAAACTTATGAATTATCATCCAAAATTAACCCTTATCGACGTAATTATTGATATGAAATGCGAATTTAATCGCATGTTTCTCGAATTAATCCTGCTCAAAATACACTTGTCCACTTTACTCGATTGCCTATGAAACCGAAGAAACAACACTATGTGCTGATAAGAAGTAGGTATCTCTTGATAAGGCTTTTGTTATCGCGATAACAGATTGGCCCTGCACCTAAAGTATTAGTTGGATCCGACTAAAGAAATGGTAAGTAATAAATAGATTTGGATAATTACCTTCCTCAGTCTTATTGACTCACTCGACCCGGCGATCGAGTCAAATGTGTGTGCGAATAGTGAGTTGTTGAGGGCAGTGTGTAGATTGGAGTAAGATGTTGTCTACTATTGCGTTCGGTTTTGTGGTGACGCTGTACGTCATAGCCTTCCTAATATTTGTGAGTTGACTGTGCTTTGTATCGAATACATGTGATTTCAATTTTTAAAAAATGTCTGAATTACTGAATTTTTTAGTAAATTTTTTTGCGCAAGTTTATAAAAAAGCAATATCTTCAGTTTAATTTACGCTGTAATTAGTTGCTTTTAGACATTTTGAGTTAAAGTTATAAGTTTTATAACTTCCCTATTCACGTTTAAAAATATATTTTAAGCCAATTTTATATCCAACTTAAAAAGTCGATTAGAACCACTTGGAACATAGTAATTTTCACTTCATCGCTGCAATGTACTTTACTACCACGTTAAACGTTGCGGCATCTTGTTTGCGTGTTTCCGCACGTAGTACTGTTATTATGTTGTAAATGAAAACGAAAATGACAAAAACAATAGCATTCTTAATATCTAGTACCGCAATATGCACTTGTTTTATTTGGACTTTTAAGTACCTACAGTGTCCTAAATAAACATTTAACAAGTACAAACATCTAGGTTTTATCTTTTTGATTACGTGATTTAAGGTATCTCTATATTATTATACCAGTTTCGTCAAAAGCTTTAGTTTCTTTACTAAATGAAAATATGTAGATACATCTTGATGAAATATTGGGTTTTATTTTTAATAATACCATATTAAAAATAGAACCTAATACAAGACTTGGCTTAGTTGCCTACATATTACAGTATTTTTATGTCATCTAATTTAAATTAACTTAATTTCCCTTAATATATAAGTCAAATTAATGATAGAAAAAGATTTATGAAATTATATCCAAATCAGAAAAATATAGACAATACACTATTGAGTTATACAATACTAACTAGTTACACTACTACCTACTTAAAAGCTATGCAGACTTTTTAGTCACATTATGATTTAACAGTCTAACAAATGCGAGAGACTTATATCTTACACAGACTATATTAAATAATTTAAATTAAAGCACTACCCTTTCCTGAATGTAACAATACTTTGAATGAAAACCGCATCGAATGTTCCAGCCAAACGAGATGATCGGAAACTAGCAAACATACTAACAGGTCAAACTGAGAACCTCCTTTATCGAAGTCAGTTAAAAATAGATTTTTACCGATTGAGGTAAGACAGTAGATGAAAGAACTTATCCTGTTAGGTGTTGTCTAGAAGAATTAAGTATACATCTATTATGGCAACGAAATCATAGATGATAAATGGACCAGTTTTCGTCTAAACAATGTCATAATTATGGGACTCAATGGCATGACATAATGATGTGAAAATCTCTAGCGACATTGCGTGACTCCCCGCAATCCGATTGATCTTATAAAAACGCTTAGCATCTATAATTATCATGTATACTTTCATTATGTACCTATTGAAACTTTTTTTAACTTATCGCGTCATAAGTATTTCTGCTAAAATGGAATTAGTTTTTAATGCGAACAATCTTAAAAGAATTTGAAACTAAAATTTCTTCTTAGTCTTACTACTGTTCGTTGTATCGTGCTGGAACAAAGAACGATGATATGTTCCAACTACTAACATTTCCTGGATTTGCAATAGCATTTCAGGCTATACGCATAGATCTAAATCTAAAATAATGTGAAAGTCTAGATTAATTTTAAGAAATCTCCAGGATGTTGGTTTTTCCAATCTAAGCGTTAATTTGCGCATTATTGCGATATACGAAACGTTTTTATCAGCCGGAATAAATCGTCATGAAATTGATAATTAAAAATTCAATAAACATGGGCACTTTCTTTTTTTAGATTACGAATTTAATGTAACTAAAGATAAATCAAGGAGCTAAAGGTGGCTTATTGATGTGGACTGTTGCCTTCCGATATGGAGGGTGCAGGTTCAAATCCCGCCACGTACCAATGTATTTTTGAAATTATATGTACGTTTATCCGACGCTCTTACTGGAAGGAAAACATCGTGAGGAAACCTGCGCACGCCTATGAACTAATTCTTAGGTTGTGCGTGAAGTCGACCAATCCGCACTGGGCCCTACTACGCCCTGTGCGGTAGGCTCGTGCCCCTCGGTGGGACGTTTAATGAGTAAAATGGTCTAGTGGTCTAAGCGTAGACTTTAGATCACTGAGTCATTAAGTCGTGTATTAGAATCCCACACTAAAGCTATAGATGTATACATATATAAATATCCCCCTCCCTAGGAGAAGCTTATAGCATGCACACGTGTATAAATGGTCGTAGACCGACCTAAAGAGCTTATATTTTATAGTTAATTGTTGGAATAAGAATTATGTAATTGCAAAAGCAAGAAAACAGAGAAATGTTTATTCCTGTGGCAAAATACAATAATTTGCTTAAACTTTAAAAAAAGGAAATAACTATCGAAGTCCATAAAATAAACAAACAAAAATATATCGCGGACGTTTGTGTATGTCGCAGCAAAACAAAAAGGCTTGAGAGCAAAACTGAAAGCAAACCAGTGAATTGCAAAAATTAGCAAGCGACAACCCTATTTCTCAGCCCCTATTCGATAGATGCACCCGCGCGCCAGTGCAAATCCCTTCGTTGCACCGGTCGCACCACCTAGGTTAAAACAAAAAACAATCTAAGTGCATTAAAACAATAGCATACTTACCTATGCATTTCAAAGTCATTGTTGTGGTGGCTAATTAAATACAGAGTGCTATTTCGATTGATACGTTACAGCTGGATTAATTCAAGAAAGTAAAATGTACAATTTCTTTGGTGGCATTGTGTATTTTCCTTACGAGGAAGAAGAGGTACTTATAAATAAGTTTTATTGCAAAATTTATAACATAATAATTCAGAAAAAATAAAATCCGTTTAGTGATAAATCAGATAAGAGAGTTATCAGGATTTTAAAAGCAATTTACGACCTCTGGCATAGTATACTCGTATAAATGTATGTGGCCATAGATCATTATGCATGTAACGAACGCCTTAGAAACTGGGACCGACTTAACGTGCTCCCCGAATCACACAATACGCATTTTTCATACAATCAAGTAATCTGCAAAACTAAACAAAACAACTTGACCAAATCAAGTCAAAGTTCTTTAAAACGAAATGTAAATTAAATTATTCATATTCTTAGTTTATGGAACTAGAACAAAATAAATAGCCAACCTTTCTGTGTAAATAAAATGTCGCCTATAATACCTCGAATCATCATCAGCACATTAGACGTCTCTACCGAGGGGCACAAGCCTACCCGTAAAGTGTGTATAGGCGTCCACGCGGCCCCAGTGCGGATTTGCCGACTTCACCCACAATCTCGTGCGCAGTTTCCTCGCGATGTTTTCCTTTTCACTTACTTCACCATAAGAGCGTATCCTCTCTT
>PQWD01001016.1:0-43453 GCA_019425675.1 Leucinodes orbonalis
CAGCGAGTATTAACGTGAGGTATGCCTAAATCGCGTCGACCGAATAAAGAGATATTAGAGTAGACACTTTGTGTTTCTTTGGGAAGTGTGTTTTTACAGATTGTTGATTTTGACCCGCCATGTTTTACGTCTTTGACGTGTTCTTTTTTGTGGACAAAAGGTTCAAAATAAATTCACGTTTGCAAAAAAAATATATTTTTTTCTTTTGACTGTGTAATTACAATGTATAACATTTAATCTAACGTTTACTCGTGATAAACGGTTTTGTTGTTGCAGTTGACAATGGTTTATTAAAATACCTTGGTGTACCCATGCTGTGACAAAGGTTGAAAGTATCTATGGCAACTCTTTGGTATATATGTATTATAAAAATTGTAGTAAACTCGCGTGTGGAATCACAAACATTATTTCGCGATAAAAAATCACATTTATCTATTTATGAATGTAGGCTTCAAAGTATTTAAACTAGTAAACTATCAATTTCAATTATAGAGTATGACCTTCACTTGCACGTTTTTTCTTTTTTTTATATATCAGGACGTCAGGACACTCACCTGATGGTAAGTGATACGTCTGACCATGACAAAGCGGCTTTGATTGAGAGCAACAACTGATAAACAGTTATTATTCCTTATCTATGCCGCACTGCGCCCGATACCCGAAACAGCAGATGTTATTTTTCTTATACCCGGTAATTTTACTAGCTACAGTGCCTTAATCCCGAAACATAGAAGTGCAAAGCACTTCTGTTTCACGGGACGTTATCTGGCACTGGTGGTACCTACCTAGACGACTTGGTACCGAGTCTACCAACTATGAAATAACAATCAACAAATCTAACAGACCAAGGCGATGCAAAATGTACTTCCAAACTTAACAATTATTATGACACTGAAAACGAAAATGACCTGAGGATGATGATGCATTTATAAGTAAGTTTTTAAGGATTCCAAAAATGAAGCTACAAATTTAGCTAAAGTTATCATAATTATCATAACAGCCTTATATGTCCATTACTGAACGAAGGCCTCCACTAAGGATTTCCACGCGAGCCGATCCCTAGTAGTAGACATCCATTTCCTACCCGGCCGTCGGTTCTATATACTATGTGCCCTGTCCACTGCCACTTCAATTTGCTAATCCTGTTGGCTACGTCGGTCACCCTAGTTTTCCTACGGCTATTCTCGTTTCGGATCTTTTCGCGAAGGGCTCTCCATAGCATGTTGAAATTATACAAAAAATATATACATCAAGTATATAATATATCACAAGAATATTACTATTTTTGCAGCTAATTTTACCAAGGAGCACTGAGCTGTTCACCCATTATAATAATCGTTTAAATTTCCATAGAAATATTTTGGCTCATTACCCGAACTTCAAAGTCGGGGTACGTAGGCCCTATAAAGTTCAACTAATAAGCATGTGTATTGAAACAAGCCCGAGGCGAAATAATAGACAACTTCAACGGCGGATACACCACTGTTGTATAACTATTGTGACATGGACATGCTACGCAGAGTTGCGATTGGTCTACCACAATTATATTCAGATTAAAGTATACACGAGACGCACTAAAATCTATCCAAAAAGCGACGCTATTTAAGACATTTTTTTAAGCTATAAGACATCTTTGCTGTGAACATCTATCAGAAAATCAATTGTGTGTAGAGAGTTAAATCAATCAAGCGGAATATAATATAATATCACAAAAATGTTACTATTACACTAGGTGGAAGACTCGATACTGAGTCGTCTAGGTAGGTACCACCGCAGTGCCAGATATCATCCCGTGAAACAGGAGTGTTATGAACTTTTGTGTTTCGAGATGAGGGCACTGTAGCTAGTGAAAATACCGGGTATAAGAGACCTAACATCTGTTGTCTCGGGTGACGGGCGCAGTGCTGCGTTGATGGAGAATAATAACCGTCTATTAGTTGTTGGTATCCTTTAATGCCGCTCTGTCATGGTCTGGCGTATCACTTACCATCAGGTGAGCGTCCAGAGCGTCCGACACTTATAACATATAAAAATAAATTAAAAAAATGTAATAGTTATGTGGTGATTTTCATTAAACTTACTGAAATATTTTAAACATTATTTTAATTCTGAGCTCGTTTCATTTACAATGAAATAAACAACTGCAATAATTTATAACAGACTCCACATAATGCTAGCTTGTAGACTCTAAGCAGTTAATAAATTTGCTTCCGTTGCTGTAGCCGAAACCAATCACAAACATACCTCAACAACGTTTTTGTTTTATATATAGAAATCTTTTAGGATGTTAAATATATTCAAAATGAAAAACATTTATTTTTTCCAAGTAAGTAAAACTTTCCTATTTGTAGCAACACTATGGCGGCTTTATCCGTAGTCCAATGGTAACAGACATTGTAGCGTTGCATAGAGGCAGTTAATGTAACTTTGTAATAAGGGTTACTGTACAGGGTGGTTTGGTCGACTTTGTGTGGAAACACACGATGCATAATATCGTTATGTCTCCTCTACTGAGAAATCTTAATTCGAATTGAACTTGCAGCTGCTACTATGTTCTTTGGGAAGTTGTAGATTTCATTTGTAAATTCCTTTGACGGTCAGCTTATGATTGGAGATAAGGGGTTTGCTTTGCGTTGGTGTACTTTCATTGAGTTTAATCAAGATTATTCAGTTATCAGGGAGGTTACCGCCATCTATTCAAACAGTATTTCTAGAATGATACGTTTTTTGTACCAGAAAAGGAGAAGTTATATTATTATAATACCGTTTTAAGATATGGTGATAGCCCCCAGTGAACAGTGAAAGAAAAACTTATATCATAAACCACCATTCCGAACCTATTTCTGTAATTGTAAATGTAGGTTTCCGTGCTAATCACGATATTTTTGAACATCAGGCGAGGTTATTATCAAACTAGGTATCCCATTATGCTTTATGGTATTGGTACTAAAAAAAATTGGGTTTAAAAAAATAAGAGAAAGAACCTTTTAAAAACAGGCTTCTATTTAAATGCGCTTAAAAGAAAAAAAAACATTTTACTGTTAACTTATAACGTTATTTTAAATTTAACTCATTTGACACAATTTATATGTTATAAAAGCTTGTCCCGAGATTTTGTTTTCTTAAATGATAAGAAAAACTAACTCATCACAAATAATTCTACTTCTCTCAATTTTTTATGATTTTGAAGAAGAAATCTGATTCAGTCTAAACACGAAGAAAGGTAATAAATTTATTATCAAACTTTCGTCGAGCCTTTGTTAAAATGATAACTTAACATTCATGGTTACCTTAGCATCAATGTGTTAATTAATTTTATTTCAGGAACTTTTACATGCCACAGATTATAAAATTCTAGTTCACCTGTATCGGTGAACCGGTGGTAGTCACAAAAAATATGATAATAATAACAATTGACGATTCAAAAGTATCTGTAACAGATTTATTTGAATAAAGATTTTTTTCTTTCTTTCTTTCTATATAAAGACCTATTGCGGGCGTTAAAAGGCACTAAAACACTCAATCATAATAAAGATTAGACATTTGAAGTGCAGTCTTATGTTCCGCTCGTTAAGAAACTTGTATCTATAATTACCTAGTTCCAAGCACGTGCACAAAATCACTGCCATATGTCCCGAAAAAACCCCAAAGCTTATCTTTGAAGCTTTTTGTTTTTCATCTAAAGCACTTTACGTTTGACGGTCAAGATTTACGACCTTTAACAGATTCAGCGTGACTTTGGCACGTTTCAAGTGTTTGTTCCAAAAACAATATCGTTTCGTCTGTATGTATTTCTAATTAAAGTCATCCTGTATTTTTTTCAGGACGCTTAAGGCATCGGCTTCAAAAATATAATATTGGCAGAAACGTTGGTGACATTTTGTAAAATTATTTAAGATTTCTAATGATTATAATTTTTAGATTTCTCAAGCAGATTTGAAATCTGAAAATAATAATTATTTCTTCTTAACGGCAACGGGATTTTAAATATCTTGTCTTATAATGTGAATTAGTAAACCGAATTTACTTTACTTTATGTTCACCAGATGGCAGTTTGGTGGGTGGGAGTAGGGATAGGTTTTGGGTAGGAATTTTCAGGGAGGCATTTGTGTAGCAGTATATTTACTAGCCTGTTAACCTATATAATTTTAAAAGTGGCGAAGGATACTAACTCCTCATACATATGTATAGCATTTTGTATAGCATTATTTATTCATAAAGTCTGCCCAACCGCTAACACGCACAATACTGAGTTGTGATGGGGAGCAACGCGAATAAAGAAATAGCTATACAGCATCTAACTAAACATAAAACTGTATTTATCAATCAATCATCAAACACTCATTTACTGCTGAACATAGGCCTGTCCCAAAGAGCGCCAACCATTCCGATCCTGAGCAGCCCCCATTCATCCTCTGCTGGCAACCTTTCGCAAGTCATCGGACCACCGCGGCACAGTACGTTCCACACACACTACGCTTGCCGAAAGTAGTCTGACCAAAACGTTCCGGCTCCTCGGTACATCGGATCGTCTGGAGACATGGCCAGCCCAATTCCACTTTATAGTGCCAATCCTTCGCGCAATGTCGACGACCTTAGTTCTCCGTATGACATCGTAACGAACTGTTTTTGGAAACTGTTAAATTGATTTCCTGATTACGATATTATTGGAATATAATTCCTTATCCACTTGATGTTTCCGGGGTATCACAAAAACAACAGAAGTGGCAGAACGTGCCATATATTTTCGTAAGAGTGGAAACAAAGTGATCCAAAGACATCTGGTGTTACAAATTCTACAAAAACATGTTGTATGCTCTCAGTGGATGAACGTTGTAATACTAAAAGCAGCAGTATCTGGAGGTTTTTTCTTTAGTACCAAATTTCAGGCTATGAAAACGATAGTTACTTATTGATTGTTATTTTACAATATTTAATCATACTCAAATGATTTTTTTAGACATATTTTGAAGACATTTATAGTAAACGGGATGGTCAGTTCACTCACCTGGTGGTAAGTGATACGAAGGTTGTGTGAAGACGTCCAATCCGCACTGGGCCCGCGTGGACTAAGGCCTAATCATCCTATACGGGTAGGCTCGTGCCCCTCGGTGGGGACGTTTAATGAGCTGATGATCATGATGTAAGAACAATTATTAATTACCAAACTTTAATGAGGTTCCATTTATCCATTACTTGACACCTAACAAGAAATTAATGGAAGCTACATTATTTTTACTTTTGATAACCATTACCGCTGTGATAGAATGACCCTCCCCTTGTATTTGTTTGCCCGTGAATAATAAGTGAGAACTCAAAACCAATTTACAACTTCATCGAAAGAGAACAAGAATACACTCATACAAAACATTATACATAGCATAATCCTGTTAAGAAGGTCATACCAAATAGCTCGTCCACTTGTAGGAATATTGGAACACGTTGAGTAAAGTAGCACTCCCATAGGAGCGCAGGAAGCGTCGCTCGGAACGACGATTCCCGGAACGTTATTGTGTAATAATTACTTATACCGCACTTAACTGTTCCGTTTTGGGGCTGCTTGGTGTGGAAAAAGCTTATTCAGGAATGAAAGCGCCTTAAGTATTTTGTTATAAAATCAACTGGTCAATTTAAATGCATTAATTTTATACATAATATTACCAAACAAAAAATGCTCTACTCGCAAATTCATTTGGCAAGAAATAGGTAGGAATGTTTCGCCTAACGAGTAGTTATCTTTTTTTATTGATATCGTAATGGAAGGCGCTTCTAACCAGCACTAAGTTAATAAACTACCTTTTTCTTCCCAAATATCCATAAAAGCATTAGAAATAGGTAAGATTAACTATTTACTGGATAAAACCTTATTTGTTACCATACCTATACTATAAAGGCACGTGAAAGAAGAAATCACTGACTGTGATGTATCTAAAAAGAGGAAAAAAACGGAAGTTATAGCAGAAGCCATCTCCATACTCGTATAGCCAAAGCCGAGAGCCGATAGACAGACGAGGAACGTTGCTCGAGCCGGTTTAAGACGGCCATAATTCTGAGCGAGCGCTTCGCACGCAATAATCGGCTAACATGTTGCCGTGCAGGCTCCGCGGTGCATTTGATCACCGCAAATGTATTCGGTTTGTGTTTACATGCTAAACGAAGTACGTGCGTTAGCAGTGTTCACATCCAGTGTATTGGCCAGTTTTTTAGTGTACACTGATTGTTGGTTTGCTATTGGTTAATACTACAATAAGAACGCAAGGAGGTAATTGTTTTAATCTCAACCTTAAAACAATTACTGTCAACCATCTCCTACCCGCCACCTTAACATGATCATTAGTCCATCTATTTGGGGGTTTTGGCCTACGCCTAGTTTTCCGTTACTCGGACGTCACTCAAGAACTACTTTGGCCCATCGGCCATCGGTTCTACGCACTGTGTGCCCTGTCCACCACCACTACAACTTGCTATTTCTGTCTTGTCCGCGTGGAAATGATTTGAAGAGGTCTTCGTTTAGCAGCATTTAAGCTGTATTGATGCTGGTGAAATAATCCTCAACCAAAAAGCTTAAGCAGAGTTTAATTAAATAAATATAAAAGCTGCTGTTTTTTATGATTGCACGATTTTTTTAACTATTGTGATTAGTTTCATTAAGGTTCAAACTTTAAGTCAAGTTTTGAGAGAGTTCGTTTACACACATACATACGTGCCATTACACCCCATCGGATTCGCCTGGTGAATTTGGACCGAATCTTCCCATAGTTATAGTGGAAGGTCTGCCCCTGTACCTTACAGATTGGTAGTTGACATAGCAGTTACGATACGAGTGTAAAAAATATACTATTTTTAATGATTTTATATTAAATAAAATATTTTATTAGGAAGACCTAATGCAGTTAAACAAAAATTGAGGGCAACCAAATAATTTCTTGCAGAAGAAATATCATATCAATTTCCTTGCAAATGATTATTTTAGATAATAACCCCTTGTTTAAAAATAACGAAATCAATGGTTATACTTCCAATTATATACAAGCACCTATTGAAACAGTAACCGCACACCCAAATTAAGAACCCGATGCCAAAGTTCACACAATAGACGACCTCTAACAGAAGGGTAAGTACAAAACAAAGAAAAAATACGGTTATTTTACACTACTGCGGTAGATTATATCTTCTATGTTCAAAATCAACAGGAAACTTCCAAATGGGGCATGTAACCTACACTTATTATGGAAGCTGCGCAGTTCAATAGGAGGGGTGCATAAATTTCCAAAAGCAAACTTTGAAAAGGGTTTGCGTAAACAATACGGTATGGATGTAATTTTGTGAGTTTTTTTAGTAATTGCAAATACCATAGATGCGGTGACGATCCAGTCTGAAGAAGTTTCATATAATTATCAGTTGAAATAAAAGTAAGGACGGCGATGCATTCAGTACGCATAGAGTTCAAATTAGATTAGCAACGATAGATTCTACTAAAAAACTTTTGCACACTTAAATGATTAACAATTATTATTATTTAATCACCTGAGTTTTCCTGAATTTTTAATGGTCCACTTATGGAAACTTTTGATTGTAAGTTGATTTCAGATAAATAATAAATCAAAATCTAAACTTTTAATTTTAGCTTTAACAACGGTTTAAAACTTTGCTTTTATGAATCACCAATGGCATTATAGGTTTTCGTTTAAAAAATGAAATAAGTGATTTTGGCTTTTATTTAAAGTATAATTCTTACAACCACAAGGTAATCATTAGAAGGTTTTAAAAAGTATGGTTATTGATTTGAAAATAATGATAATTGTAGCATACCTTCCAATTACAATAAAATAAAACAAACCTTTCTATATTAAATTGCTATTGGTAGGATGACTCCAAGAGGCTAAAGAAAAATAAAAAGATGTCATTACAATAAAAAATATTTTTCATACAGTCAAGTCTAAAAAGTACCTGAGTCTATGGTCAATTTTGCACGGTCCTGTACCCCGGATGTTTACAAAACCCCGCTCTGTGTACTATGCTATTAACTTGGGAATTGTTATTAAAAATATAGAATGCACATAGATGAACGTATCCAAGCATAGACGAATCATGTATTATATATTTAATACGAGTGCGTACCATAATATTCTTATTAAAATCGAGTGCTTTATCGAAAAATATACAATAATGAGTCAATAACATAATAAACCTGTGAGTGATCCCTATCGGATCTAGAAGTTTTACCGAAAGAAAACTTGCCAAGTCCAAGGATATATGTTTATTATGTCTATTAAACGATAACAAATTTTTAACTTTTTTTTAGTTCAATGTATGGGGAACCCTATTTTTTTTCAAGATTCTTATCAAAACCTTATATCAGTTCACAGATTATAATTATATACTTACAAAGTTTGAATGGTGAATCATCAAAAGTTAAAAAAAAGGGTGTGACATACGGACGGACAGACAGACCTGGCGAATCTATAAGGGTTCCGTTTTTCGCCATATGACTACGGAACCTTAATAAAAAATACATATGATTCTTATATTGTTACATACCTAATTCATAATTAATATTTGTAGTTATAACATCTCATTTGCTTTAAATGTTTTTAATAATTCCCACAATCTGAGTTATAAGTCAATCTTCATATAGTTGCCAAGAGGGTCGGCGGAAACGTCAATTTGTTACTTTTTGTTTGTGTACCGTCACCCAGGGCTTGGCATTCGTACAAAAAATAACGCATCTTCCTGCACCTTGGCGGGTTTTTATTTAAATTTTACGATTATTTTCACATTTAGGATGGCAATGTTTGATAAAAGTGTGAAGATCACGTTTTGTGATCCTTTTGCAACGACGCTGTACGACTGTTTTAACTACATAAATATATATAACTTCGATGTGAAGATGCTACTTAATTTACAAAAAAATATATATTTTTCTGTTAATTTATTTTAACATAGCTTTGTTTTCATATACAACTACACTATGACATATTTAAAATAAAATCTTATATTTCAAAATTTTTAAGCATATTTTAAAGATGGTCGGCATACTGTGCATATTCAAGATAAGGACATTTAGCGATCTTCAGCTGTGGTTGATGACTTATTGATAATTATCACCATTGAATTCTTGGCATTTATATTTTTATTTAGAAAATTTGTCTCGAAATGCTGTTCACATAATGTTATTAAAACGGGACAATTCCTGTCATTGATTTTTTGTATGAAAGGAAGTAAAAAAGCTGCAAACAAATACATTCATTTATTTTTTAACTTATTGCAAAGTACTTGTTGTACCAAGATTAGTAAACTAATTTGTCAGATAAAACTACGGACCTCCCAAAAGATAAGAGCGCCTCAATACTGCAATAAATTTAACGCACAAGCTTTATCATCCTCGTCATCCGCGCCACATGTTCAGTATTAGCGATATGTAGAACTTAAGACCAACGATCATAATACACAATGTTGGGATTACAGGGGATTTGGCAGATTTAGAGCTAGTGTTGGTGGTCTGTCACCCTCATGTTTTTACGGAATGCCCCCGACAGGCGGCAGAGAGTTGTGAAGAGGTCACATCTGTCATGGTGATGCTTTGATATTAATATCGATATGTGAGAGAGTAACTATTAAAAAGAACACAAAATAATGCAGTATCTTTTTTGAACATTTTTGACGTAGTAAATATGTATGTAATATGTGATTCATGTTGATAAGAAAATAAACAAATTATTATTATAGGTAGATACTAAAAATTGAAGATTTTGAAACATAGTTGTCAATAATAAATCGCTAACAACAAAAGTGTGTCAAAAGTCGGCCAGATTTCGTATGGAAATAATAAAATTATTATCCAATGATATAGCCAGTAGCTGTAATTTCAGGGAGACATTCTTATATTAATCTGTCCGTATTTTTTATACGTCTATGAGGTACATTTATATACCTACATATTTTAGTGTACCTTGTAACTTAAGAAATCTGAATGGAAAGTATCAATTGAACCATGCTAGTAACTTCAATGATAATAACAGATTCATTGGTGCAGAGTTAAACTAATCTGGCGTATGGTTGGATATCACATGCCGGTACCAGGGGGTTTTTAACAACATTTGTTGGGTCACTCACTCACCCCTTCTGGATTGTCGCTCATGTTCATTCATGAACAGGGGTACAGTATTATGCTAATAGTGAAATTAGTCGCAAGGTGTGACGTAAGCACTCGAACATTATTCATGCGCACGAAATAAAACTAGTTTGGATTTGTATGAGGTCTGTGATCCTTTTGAGTGGCTACCATTAAACCGCGGAAACATGGCGTCGATACCACATTTTATTTTTACCCTAATCAATTATAATTCGTCAGTGTGCGTACCCTATTATATTTTGTTCTCTATTCATTAAAGGAGAATGTGGTGTGGAGGAGAATCTGGATCATTGAAGGTCTTCCACAGTTCGATTGTGTCGTTACTTTCTGTCAAGTACAACAAAACTATGGAATGAACTTTCACTGGATACATTTCTGGAGTGTTAGACCTGGCGTCCTTTAGATAGGAGCGTGCACGCTTTCAAAAGGCCGGCATCGCATTTCTGGGACCTCTGATCTTGATGAGTTATGGGCGGAGGTATCACTTACCATCAGGTGAACCGTGTGCTCTCTTATGTTTTCAATGTACAGGACGGTCAGGACGCTCAGCTGATGGTATGTGATACGCCTAACCATGACAAAGCGGCATTGTGTCTCCTAGACAGATAGACAGTTATGATCTTTCATTAATGCTGCACTGAGCCAGACACTCGAAGAAGACAGATGTTAGGTCTCTTATATCCAGTAATTTTACTAGCTAAGTGCTCTCATGCCGACACACAAAAGTGCATAACACTCCTGTTTCATCTTAACTTTTGTCTTAGAACTTTGGAAAAAAACCTAAGAAACAGCTCGTTTGCAAATTTAGTGCTTCATCAAAAATGTGTTATCGAAAAATTCTGGCCCACAAAGCCAGTATAAGTTTTAATTTTAAAAGGCAAAATTCATTCAAACAAATTTCAAACGCCCCATAGTGACCAACATTAACAATTGACGCGTCTCTTGTTGGTTCTAAAGCGTTAAGATATCAATTAAGGAGCGGTCCGGCTGAGACCACTTGACCGTTCAACTTGTAAACTGCGTTCTGGCGAATTAACCATGCGGAATGCCTCCCCGAGCGTAGGGTGACGGCGGGGCTAAACTTTAAGTAAGCAGTTTCACTTTGTGCGTATTGCAACGATTCTGAATATTAAATTTCCAATAACAATGTTCGGACGTTTCATTTACATGATATTATTAGTAGATTTTGACCGTAATCCCAGTGAAGCTACGTATGAACGTAACGAAAAGATATGAACTAATTTATTAGCTCGATATAAATGTGTAAATAATATTATCATGAAGACATCTATCATGTACAAACAAATAAGATTTTGTTTATACATTACCATAGCCATTTCTGCATAAACTTGCAATCTCGTAATTATTTGTGAGAATTTCGAAGGCATACCAACAGCAACGAAACAAAAAATACTATCGTGACAACAAATAACTTATTAAAGATCCTCTCAAATAATAATTTTGATGTCAATAATCTTGTGCTTAGATCTAAAATGACTATGTTCTTTCTGTTTTTTTACTATAAAAAAAACAGTCGAAACACTGGTAGATCATAATTGACACTTTTGAAAATATTTTTTATAGACTTAACTTAATAAATAAAACATTATCGTTTGATTAATGGATTGAATAAAAAAATGTTATGATAAATCAGATAATGCTTTTTTGGTAGACATCATTTTTAAAAATCTGACACATTTAAATAACTTTACCAACTGTCAATGCTTAGTTTATTTGCTTGCATATTGCAATTTGTGGTATATATGATAATCTTTATCTTATGACTAGATTAAGTAGCACGGGACTCACTTAGCCCATTTGTATTTAAGATATGATAAAATTACGGTTTCATGTACGAGTTATTGCCATTATATCATTATCTTATATACACAGATATTTTATTCAAGCTCGATAACTGATCGAGCTATCGGAACAAACACTCGTCCTTTGTCAGATCACTGAGCGGTTTAAAATCGGCTTGCCCGCTTTCTGCATATAGAGAGGCAATTTACTGAAACGGTCCTGCCTTCGGACTAATGCGAAATATCACCACAGGCGTCGATGCCGATGGAATTTAAGCTTTATTACTATGTACAGACGGGTGGTGAGTCGTCGAAGATTGCCAGAGACGATGCGTCCGATACTTAATGATTATGCAAATACGAAAACTCTAGGAGTACAACGATATCGAAGTGATAAATTGATAAAGAGAATGCATTTGACTGTGTAAGGCATGGTCGATTTGCAGCTATTACTGTAATGATAAATTGTACGGTAATTGTACCGCTGTTGGTCGTTTTGGCGTGCCGTGTGGCGAGATTTATGATGGAAGACTACCGCATGCATTTGTCACACTATTACGCATTAGAGTAGAAACAAATTTCATTATGGTATGACTAAAAGGTTTCTCAATTCCACAAACAAAGCAAAAAACACGTGAGTAGGGTTAAAATATATTAAAATACATATTTTGTGTAAATAGAAGTTTGATTTATTTAAACTGAGAGTTATTTTCCATCCAGATATTTTTTATTAACTTTGTAAATAAAATTGTCAAACAAAATAGGACATATTTTAATAGTTTCATACAATGCGATCTAGCCCTTTAATTAAGCAAGGAGCATGCTGAACTACGAATAAAGGTACTAGGTACTTTTTTAAGTTATACATACATATTATTTGTAAATATACCCAGATATTACAATCAGCCATGTTCATGCTCACAAAAGGTTTGTACTAACCGGGCATAGAACCCAGAACTATATCAATCATACCACCACATAGGTCATTAACTAATGCAAGTAACTTTTTCATAAAAACATGTTCGACTATGAATAACAATGACTGTCCATAAAAGGAGAAAATATTTTGTCGTTCAAACTTAACAAATACCTACTCTATAAATTGCCTGAAATACTTAACAAAATATCTCTCCACTGAAATTTTAGTTACTCAGCGGCGAGTAAGACAAAATTCACACTTAGTTAAACATGACATGGATATCCAGTACTAGACAATTTTGGTTCAAAAGCTACGTTTTCGTTTTAAACTTTAAAATTTTCTATAAAGCTCGAGAGCTGTAACGGATATAGCGACCACGGAATGACGAAGTTACGGGCCAGAACTGACGGTTAAAATTCAAAACTATGCCAATCCAAAAACTGGAGCTTCGTTTCAATTTGTAACTAGAGGTGAGAAGTCTATGGTTCCCCGGTTCTGACACATTGCAAACAGCTTAAAATATTATATTTCTATATTAAAAATAAAATATGAAGATGTCTTTCTACTAAATCTGAAAAAATAAAAATACTTTTGTTTCTATTATGCTTGGGAATACGGTTAAGTATTTCCATTTTTGTAAGTAAAATATTTATTGCACCAATAACATGTTACTGTTGAAATAAATAATTAGTTATGCTTGAATTTAATAATTAATTTCAAAAAAGCGATTCTTAATGAATTGAATTAAATTAAGACTTGAATTCAATTAAGACATATAATAATTTTAGAAATTAAATGTAAGCTATTCCAACAAAATAAAATTTAAAAAATATTTAATTCAAGCATTGCAGTATTATACAAGTCATCATGTGAATATTAAATGTACATTATGAATATATTCAATTAATTAAAAATAAATAAAAAAAAAATAAAAATCATTTATTTCGAAACGTGAGTCCTATGTGTTAGTAACAATGAAACTTAAACAACTATGTATAGAACAATATTTCTTGATCTTTAATTAGAGTTTGCGATTATGAACGCGGTCCAATGCATGATGACACTGTCCACGTCCAACCTCGCCTGCGACCGTCTGTAAAGCTGTTTTGCTCTGCGCGTACACATGGATCAGGGATGCAATGCGCTTTCTAATTATGGTTGAAAAACTATCGACCTCCGCATTTGCTAGACCCTGACGCACTGCAGTGTCGCGCACGCCCCATCAGACACCTGAACGCATTATATATTGAGTGCCGGCAGGGCCTTGTATGTTCCGTTGGGTGTAATTTATCCATAGGCTGCACGTGTAAAGCGAGTGACAATAAGCTTTAAACAATGTGATCTAACTTTTTTGGTGCAGCGTAAACCTGCGTGACAACATATTTCCTAACACACAATGCCACTGCGCTCTCGTTCCTACTAGGTCATCTTTGAGCCGTGTCGGTGAATCAATGTCCCAGGTATTTAAAACTGTGCACTTGTCTTAAAATAGTGCCATTGAGCTTTACCGGTGGAACTTTGTATGTCTTATTATTAGCTTTAAAGACAAGCAATTCACTTTTGGACGCATTGTATTTTAGGCCATGGGCTTCCGCATAACGCTCACATATACCAACGAGCTTTTTGAGCGCGCTGATGGAGGGGCACAGCAGCACCATGTCGTCAGCATAACTTATGTTGTTGACCAAGGTACCGTCAATCGAACAACCAACTCCAGCGCTGCTGAGCTCCACAATCAGTTCATTCATGTACAAATTAAAAAGGCTTGGAGAAGTTATACCACCTTGTCTCACGCCACATTCCAATCTGTACATGTCTGAAAGCTCACCGGACCATTTTACATAGTTACGTTGATTACTATACCAATATTTTAAAATCGAAATATATTCATGTGGTAAATCCGTATCATTACAAAGCTTTTCCCATAATACATCATACTGAATCAAATCGAAAGCTTTTGACAGGTCCAAAAACAATGCATATACAGGAGTATTTCTGGTGGTATAGTACTGGACAGTCTGCTTGAGGCATAGGACAGCGGCCTCGGTTGATAGGCCCGGTCTAAAACCGAACTGCGCATCATGCAGCTACCCAGCTGCTGATCAAGCAGTCTGTCCAGTACCTTTGCTAAAATGGTAGTCAATGATATTGGTCGATAGTTCGTTTTATCACCCAAATTGCCCGTCTTATTTTTAACAATGGGGACTACTAAGGTTTTAAGCATATCATCTGGTAAGTAATTATGCCTCAGACAAAGAGAGAAAAATAGTGCCAGTACTCGGGGCAGGTGCACCCAGCATATAGGAGATGTTCAATACTTAAGTAATCGTGGCCTGGGGATTTACCCCGAGTCTTTTTTCCTAATACAGATCTAATATCCTTTGCAGTAATCACAGAAAAATTTTGTTAACACAATTATTAATGTTTACATAAGTGGTGTCATTGACTGCAGGGCCCAACGGTGAACGCACCCTAAAATAGTCTTTGAACATTTCAGCTATCATTTTGGGTTGGTTTAATTCCTAAACACTGGCTGGAATAGTAGGTTTAGGATTTAAATTTTATGTATGTTTCCAAAAAGTAGTGAATTTCTTACAGGAATGATGCATAGCCAAATGTCCATCTTTAAGTAAATGACAAATAAGCAGGTGATTTTAATGACTTGTCCTTTTATATAACGCAACACAAGCAGAGTGAATTATCGTTAAAAGAAAACGACATATACGCCAATGTCGTATATTTTCAAATTTCACATATTTTATGCCACATAAATGTCGCTTCGAACCATTCAGAAGCCAGACTGCATGCTGCGATGTACACAGTAAATACAGAAATAGTCTTATTACATAATAAACAGTCTATCATGCAATAATTCTTGTATTTTATTGTAACTTATACGTATGTTGTAAATAATCAAAGTTGACAGCAGTTACGTTAGCAATGTATTACACATATTAGCTGTTAAAAAATTAACCACTACACTATATAATTATAAATTTTTCGAATCAACAATGAATAAATTATCAGGGCAAACCAATAAAAGATTATATATAATAGACGAATATTTATCGATAACGATGTATGGTCTGCACATAGTGTTCCAGTTACAAAATGTTTGTATAAATTATTGTAAGTTATGTGTAGGTAAATGAAAAACTCTGTAACCAGTGATATAAAGAGTAACTCGAGTTTCTTGCCGGCTCTTCTCGAAGATCCTACTTACCCGAACCTTCCGGTTCATCATTGTCAATTGTTATTATTATTTTATTAAAAATAAAATAATAATAACAATTGACGATTCAAAAGTGTCTGTAACAGATTTATTTGAATAAATATTTTTTCTTTCTTTCTTTCAAATAATTACATCTACCTAAGGTCAGGCCAACATGAGAATAGCATGGGTCTGATATAAATATGTGTGGAAATTAGGAGCATCAGATTTAAGCTCAGTATTAGACTTCGAATATAATCAATAAATCTAAGTGTCTTGGCAAGCATAGCCTAGATACTTCTCCATGCCGCAACACTGAACGGAAAGTCGAAGTGAAGGACCAGGATACACTGATATCTGGAAAGTACAGGATACCTAGGTCCAGTATGATAATACATAGATTAAGGTAACAACGCAGATAACCTCATGCGCGGTCTCTCTCAAGCAAAACAACATCCATTAACTTCAGTTAATTACTCTAGTCCTGATACATGTTTTCTACGTAACGTACGTTATGAAAATGCAAACACTTGTCAGTCAAGCACCACAAATAGCACTTTGGTACAAATAAACATGGAACCTGTGTGCATCAAGAATTTCTTAGTACAGGCATCGATATCGAACAAGTTTAATCAGAGTCGATGTTGAATGTACAGCTGAAAGTAACCGAAACCTTGTTCAACTAGTCGTGGGATCTATCGTCTGATGTCGCATGGCACGTGTGAGCTTGTCGATGTATATACTGTAGGGAACGAAGCGATCAGTGACGTCAAGTAAAACAACTTGTTTACTTTTTTGTAAAATCAGAGTCAAAAAATATCATTTATATAAAGTACGTGATGTTCTACGATGTGCCTGGTTAGGTGTACGCGATGAGGAAGTAACAAGGCATGGGCTAACTTACTCCAAAAGAGTATCTTCTAATGAAGATATAACTCCGACAATATATACAACTCCGACCAGTAAGGGTAATAACTTCCGGGAGTTAACACTTTATTTGATTGAATGATATCTGACTAAATTATATATCTCCTGAACTGCGATAAATAGGTATTTGAAAATTACAAATGATTAATATATTTTTTGGCGAAGTGGATGATAACGACTGCTATCTTAAAATTGTTAAAGCCCTTCGAAGCACGGAATTATCTTTTGTTTCAAGCAAAGGTGATTAAGCCTACGATGTCGATTCAAATTACGAGTCTCATCACCACTGATGAATGATATCTGACTAAATGTATATATCTCCTGAACTGCGATAAATAGGTATTTGAAAATTTACAATGTATAATATATTTTTTGGCGGAAGTGGATGATAACGACTGCTATCTTAAAATTGTTAAAGCCCTTCGAAGCACGGAATTATCTTTTGTTTCAAGCAAAGGTGATTAAGCCTACGATGTCGATTCAAACTTACGAGTCTCATCACACTGATTGAATGATATCTGACTAAATGTATATATCTCCTGAACTGCGATAAATAGGTATTTGAAAATTTACAAATGATATAATATATTTTTTGGCGGAAGTGGATGATAACGACTGCTATCTTAAAATTGTTAAAGCCCTTCGAAGCACGGAATTATCTTTTGTTTCAAGCAAAGGTGATTAAGCCTACGATGTCGATTCAAACTTACGAGTCTCATCACACCCAGGTCACGAGCGATCTGATCCGAATGCTGTATCCACTTTAATACGGAAGCAGTTATATGTATTAAATATTGAATTATTTATAATATAATTATTTAATTTAAATTTTGTATGTAAGATCAAAATAGGCATTCGATAAAACATAGTTAACTAGTTAACTTAAATCGATCCGAATACTCGTCATAATCCAGGTAATACCCATAACCAATACCCATTTCATAAGCATAATGCTACAAGTCAATTACAAAGTTTTGATATATCACTAAAATAATTCCACTCCATGAATCGAAAGCGAAATCACTAATGTATTTAGAAATCAAACACGGCAGCTAAGTAACCCAACACCGGCGCACGTCCGCGTCGTCTAAATAAACATTCCTACAAATGTATCCGAAATAACATTATAAATCATTTTCTGTTCCAAGGCGGGGATTTTTTTAGTAAAATTTGTTAGTTTCGTGACAATCTGTTCCGCTATTTGCTTACCGTCTAAACAGATGGCCGGGTGCGCATTCATCATACGCGCTCATTTTTGAATGTATGACATTTTTGAATGCAATTTCGCTTTGATGCATTCCGTTTTGGTCCTCAGTGAGAGTGAATTTTGACTAGCATTAATCAAAATGTCGTGTTTCGTCAAAAAACTTGGTGTTATTTCAAACTGCTAACGTTAATAAGCCTTATAAAAATAAAGCTCTCATAAATGGAGAAAAACGGTTTTTAAAATCTAACTATACAAGAAATTTTGATAAAGTAATTTGTTTCGTTGTCAATTCCCAACAAGCTATTTAGTGCCAAAACAAAAGTAAATAACTTCGAAGAGGTTGACTGCAGCTAAAACCTCCTTTCTACGGATTCCCAATAATCTCCAATCTATTGTCTAGAATGAACAAAACTTAAATTAGGTATTTGTCCCACTTGCGACTAAAAGAAATAACGCAAGTGACATTAGTGTCTTTTTACAAGAAAAGTACAACTTTGATTACATCCCGGTGTCCGTATCATTCTAGCAATGCTATTAGATGCTGACATTTGCTCTCTTGCAGCGCTGGTGCATTCGGAGAATCTTAAAATTACTCATTTGGAATTTCAGTCACGAGCCCGCAATAGCAATCCGACGCTGATTTTTACTTCTTTAAATTCCGATTGCACTATTTCACCTGGCAATTTATCTTCATATTTTTCTGAATGGATATTAGATTCTCACAAATCGATCGGAGGTTAAACACTACTTTAAACGCTCTGTATGTTCCATATACTTTTAGTTTCGTTTATAATATTATTTTAAAAGACAAAATACATGAGTAGCTAATTCCCCATATGAGTGCAAGAATTTTGTATGCTTTTCGTTTTAGTGTAAATAAATAATTATCGCATTAGTTAATTATAAAACCTGTCATCAGGTATAAATAACTTTCCGGTGATGCCTTCACGCATATTACGATTTCACAGTATTTTGAAGACAAGCGTAAATCTTATGTCAACTTGTAAAATTATCGTATCGAAGAGTTTTGCTGAAGTTTTTGTTCTGGTTGTGTAACCCGACATAATAATTTTACAAACCATGCAGAAAAATATCAAATAATTGACACTAATTCAGGAGTTCTACTTGAAGAAAAAGTTTAATATATTTCAAGTTAGCTTAAATGCTAAAGATGTGGAAAAAAGCCACTATGGTAAGGCACACACAAGACACACGAGCATAGCATATTAACTCACAAAAAACTGCCTTTCACTATGTTGCTATGTATTTAAACCCACCTATGACTACTTTAGACTAGAATATTACTCCGAATAATTATTAATAATATACCAAAACAGATAATATACAATTTCAATTGACTTTATGTTGTAGTGTCTAGACTAAGATTACGACAAGGAAACTTTAAAAATCCCCTGAGATCAAATTTGTTAAAGCCATCGCAAGTTACTGAAAGAAAAAGTCTCAAAACAAATTGTTGGCAAACGAGAGAAGTGTCCAAGAGCGAAAATATGTTGATTGAATAAAGAAAAACTATTAAAAGTTTCTCTTTGAGTTCACTTGCCACAGACAAATGGATGAATTGCGTGAAACGGATATATGGCTGTAACATTATGAGGAATGTTGTTAAGTTTAATTATTCCAATTTATTTAAAAATGTTGCCATAGCAGATACTAATAAGATATTAATAAGCTAATTAAATATAGCTGATTAAGGTTTGGTTACATGTAGAGGTGTTCTACTTAATAATACGGTCTAAGGACGCAGATCTAATCCGCATTGGGTCCGTGTTGTAGGTTATAAAGGCCAAATCTTTCCATGGCCATGTTGTATGAGACGGCCTGTAATGAGGCGTTATATTGCTTGCTTGCTTAATTGTTCAGCATATTTGTAGAGTAATCAATTAATCATCAAATTTATTTTGAATATTATTCAAATTACAAGTTAACATTATAATTTTAAAAAACTAATTATAAAGCAATCATTAACTAAAACAAGTTAACAATATTTTCACTTAATTAAATTGAACCACAAAATATAAAATAAACGTCTAATGTGCGTTTTATGGTTAATAGTTTTTGTAGGGAATTTGATAAATAAAAGATTATTATAGTTTTGAATATGGTAATTATAAACAAATAATAAAATAATACATCATTTCAAACAATAAATTATAAACGTACTTGCATTGTGGTATGAAAAGAAAACAAGACACGTGGATATCATCAGCAAAAGTTTTGTAGACGCAATATTAGGGGTAAAGTTAGTTTGTTTTGCCCTTAAGATTCGTATAACTTTCTTAATACCTCGCCGAGATTATACCCACTCGTCCGTGTACCGGCTAAGATATACCCAAATAATAATAAAAACGTCGATTTACTTTTATTTGTTGCAATATAACTTCTTACGGCAATAGTCTATATATGTGTAGTTATTAATTCTGCTCAATAAACTCGAATTATATTGGCTCACATGGAATATGCTTTTGATATAAAGTTCGGCAACATTCGAGTTTATTCCTCTTTTATGGACGGTTGCCGTGATATCAAAGAACATAGGCATGATATACATACGTTTTTATACAGTTATTCGATGAATGTTTTTATCTTTCATGCTAGTAAACTCGGTTGAATGAGTGTTATCGACGGCTTTATCTTAATGATGTCTCAAGATTGTTCATTGTCACCGAACATGTTTCGGTTAACCGAAACGTCCGAGCTGTCAGTTTGAATTATTTGCATACCGTGGTCGTGAGTTCACCCCAAATATTTCCAATTCCAGTAGCAGACTTTGTATAATTTAAAAGGTTATTTTTTAATGGAAGCCGACGTCAATTAAAATAACGTCGCCCGGCGGTTTTTTTTCTTTTTCCGTAAAAAAGTGCTGGATGGTGGGCTTTTGAATCTTTCGATGCGATAGGCACATTCTACAGGTGCAAAGTCCGTTGGTGGTCAAAGTTGTCAAGAGTGTTTTTTTATTTCTCTTTTAGTACGTTCGTATCTAACCCTACAGTATTATTTATTTGATATAGATCCTTCCGTCCCTTTTAATAAAGATTGAAATAGCTTCACAACAAAAATGGTGTCTTCTGTGATGTCATAAAGAGGTAAAAAGGTGACAATTTTATCTATATGATCAATCTAATTAAATGCTTTTAACTAAGAGGTTTATTGTATGAAACATGTTAACGGATACTCTTATGATGAAATAAAACTAAAAGTGTATTTAACTAAAGTTTAAATTGGTGAGCAAGTAGCCACAGATTTAAGACAAATTAAAAAGGGCTCGGGGCAAAACGTGTTTTACAAAAATATAAATTTCCCTAGGGGAGAATACTGGGTTAATTATTTTGCTAGAACATTGGGGTTATTATTTTGCAGCGTTAATAGTCTAGCCTTTCGTCTGACCATCTTATTTGTACATGAGTAAAGCTACATTTTAATATCATATTATAAATTGGACACAAGGATTGATATTATATGTATAAGTACTTAAGTTTTTGATATGATTACTTTAAAGATAATATAAATATATATTACGAAAGTAACTAAGTGCATTGCAGGTTGAATCACTTAGCTGACTGAAAAGAAGGTGGTTCCGTCCTACGGACGGAACGTTAAGCCCAGCTATTATCCTACGATAGTAGTCGATATCACCCACAGATTTCCCAATATAGGAGATGGGGCAAGCCGCGTTTTTAAGTGCGACAAATGTAAGCTCAACGAGCATACACTGGCTGCCAGTTTACGCTCTGTGAGACGAGTCAAGACGCACGAATATTAGAAGAAATTACCGTTTTTTCCCAAAATGCCATCCTGTGCAATTGTAACATGCCATCATCGCAATGAATCAGTTAATTTACCAAGAAATATAATAACTTTTCACAGGTAAGAACAAAAAAGAAATTGCGACACTGGGACTGCCTATAAACTTGGCGGCTTGTCCAGTCTAATTGTATATTCGGATGTCTGTGATATCACCCTTCAATCCACATTGGACCCTCGTAGCGGGTTAGGACTCAAACTCCCCATAGCTACTGTATGCAAACGCTATATACTATACCGTATGGTCGTAAGCGTCGGTGGCTCAACGGTGTGGACTGTTGCCTTCCAATCGGGAAGGCGCAGGTTCAAATCCCGCCACGTACCATTGTGTTTCCGATTTTTTAAAATTATATGTACATAATCTGACGTTCTCACGGTGAATGAAAACATTATGAAGAACCCTGCGCACGCCTGTGTAGAAATTCAATTCAAAGGTCGTGATGTCGGTCAATCCGCACTGGGCCTGGGAGGACGACTAAGGCTTATATACCCATTGCGGCTAGGCTCGTGCCCCTCAGTGGAGACCTGATGAGCGTGCTTAGAAAACTCCCGGCGTCTGAGAATCCTAGATTGGTAGTCCATTTATAAGCGTGTTAAGCTTTGACCCAATATTCCCACAGACAGACTGCAGTGCATTGTAGTGGACATTATAGGCTAGATGACTTATTAATACATTGATATCTCAAATACATTAAAGAATGACATTATTGATATGTTAACTTTAAATTTCTTAATCAAGTTCAATATAATCAATCTGTAGGTTACAAGCGTGTCATGTGTTATACCACCCTAATTTAATTAAAACGGCACTGTATTTTGCGAGGGTCGAAGCAAATTTGCATACGTGTATCCCTAAAAACCAATATTAAGACAATATATTATTAATCTTTAATTTACTTTATTAGCTCACTCCCCTACACAGAATGCACCCCTCCCGTGGGACGCGTAGGAGAGCGAGGTTTTAAATTTGAATGACCTACTGTATAAAGTATTGTACATGTAGGTATAGCTTATAAATCACTGTGGAAGTATTTTGTACGTTTTTGCACAAAACTTTATGGTTCATATAAAAATACGTTTTTTTTTATTTTCTAAAATATGATATTTAAATTCCAAGTAGAATGATTTTATTACATTCTTATCGCTGTGAGATTACCCTTATTTGGAATGGTTATTTCCTAAAACTAACGAGTTTAACTGTTAATACCATAGATATAGGATGCGCGTTAATTCTAAATCTATGGTTGATACGTTCGAGCAACGTAATAATTGTTAATCCCCTCAAATAGAATTAACACTAGTTATATATAAAGTATAATTTAACATAAAATCTAAATAAATGCTGCAACTAATTGAATTGAAAAGATAAAGTAAATCGAGTTGCCAGGCGCTCAGGATTATCCGCAAACAACAAGAGTTACCAACACCGCGTTGTTTCCTAATGCAAATATCCCGCGAGTAATGAGTAGCTAACTGTATGCAATTCGAAAGTACCGAGTGAGGATAAGACTGTGTTCCATTGTTGAAAGTTAAGAAAAGATTTATTAACAACGAAAATTCATTTAATACTCTGCGAATATCCGAATACGTTTTTTGCACTTTTGGAAAATAGTGAGTATACTCGTATATGCAAAAATTAAATTTTGCGATATTTATTATTCAATATATACTACTAGACCAAACTAGGGCCCGCGTGAACGACTAAGGCCTTTACACCCGCGTACAGGTAGGCTCGTGCCCCCTCGGTAGCTGATGATGATGATGCCCATTAATGATGATGCACTTAGATAAACAAACTGAAACTTGTATAACTTTTTAAGGCATACATTATTATGGATAAATATCACTAAGATAGGGACTGAGCTGGAACCTGGCGTAGTAGCGCACTTATAACTCGTCAAATTTCACATACATTTTGGAGGTCACAGTGGCTGTCTTCCTACACTATACTGGCATAATTATATTTCAAAGCATCTTTCTGGGTTCTGGGTAATGTCGGAATAGTAATAAACTTTAATAGAAATGCAGCAGCAAACCAAGAGAAAGGGAGAACTAAGACCAATCGATGTGCTGAGCCGCATTAAATTGAATATATTTATTGCTCTAAGGAAAGCCGAGCGCTTTCTCGTATTATCTAATCCAATGTTGTGCTCGTTTTTGGATATAAGTTGGACAAGAAGTTTTAGGCTTTTCCACCAGTATTCTGTAAAAATAATATCTGGCTTACAGTGAATTCATGATGAAAAATAATATTTTCGAAACTAATCGCTTGAATTGGAGAGCTTACCTTATAACCCCGCTTACAGAGTAGATTAGACAGTGTTGCCGAAAAGATAGCGCATTCCACGCGAGTGGATTAAGGATGAATAGTCAAACATGCATTTAGCAGTTACCACGGAGCTATGCAGATTTGTTTTGGAAATTTTAAAACGGGTAACTGGAACACAAGTTTGTTTCGTGTACTTAATATGTACATACGTAATTGTATATCTCAGCTGTGTCTTAATTAACTAGTTACGCGAATAAAAGTTATACAGTTTTTAGAAATATTTGGCAATTATATGATTGAAAATGTTCTCAGTTACATAATAGAGATACATTTGTAGTAACGCAGACAACACACCACACCACTGGTGGCCACTGCCTTCTTAAATTTAAAAAATGTTTGATCGCGAAAAAGGGTTTGCAGTGGAGTTTCTTATTTATGTGTAAAGTTAAGTACCGTTATATCATAACTGCTAGGGCAATAGAGAAAGGTGAACATTTTTATAACTAATGGAACCTAAAGTGGAGCAAACGTGATTTGTAAGTAATATTGCTAAAGCATGATTAATTATTCTAAGGCGTGTTTTATTTTTTGGCATGACAAAATTTGTCTGAACTCTTTAATATAGCGATCCTGGACATAAGTCATCTCTATTCTGCACCAGATATCCAAGCCCTCCGTTTTCCTTACCTAGACTTCACTGGCAACCTCTCAAATCAGAGGCCGCCGGCACTAAGATTCCTTGCCAAGACGCGGTCGCTGTTTCAGAACTTAAGTACCCTAGCTTTCATCAATCCTGCTTATTCCTATCATTTGCCTTATTTCTATATCTATTATAAGGTACCGCACAAAAATATTTTCACAGAGTATGACAATGCATTGACAATGTATAACAATCTCAGTAAAAACCTTATATTGCGTGTGGATAAAAAATAAATGTACTAGAAATGAGAAATTTCAAGATTTCACAGTATAACCCTTTGAGTGAGCAAAAAAAGAATATAAATTCGCCTAATAAAATCAAGCTCAAGCTTTCTTAATAAGTTCGAAAGGCAACTCATTAAGAAAGCTTGAGGAATGTTTGAGTTGTAATCAGCTTGCTTGCGGCGATTAGGACGCACAAACTTCACTTGGCCTTGTGAGACAATGACGGCCAGGGATCTCTAAGGCATGGATATGATTTGAGTCAGAGTCATTCCTGAAAATATTTATTCTAAAATATTAATTTAATTATTTGCGTTTATTGGTAAAATATTTCCACGCAACGGTCAAATATTTGGTGGTAATAATCTGTAGTTTATGATAACTGCCGTTTTACAAGTATTGTATCTAAAACTCCTTAATCAAACTATTTTTTTGTTTCAAAATTATGAATGATTATCATTGTGTTATAAATAAAGTTGGCCTTATTTGCTATTTAGAAGATTCATTTATTTCCATACACATTTTTGCCCATGTTGAATTATTTATACAGTTTTGTACAAAGATCTAATGAGTTTGATCGTATGAAAATATAACGTGGAATCCCAACCAAATTTAATATAATGACTTCAATGGAATTTCCAATTTAATAAATAAAATTTTGGTCCTAATTTTTACCCTGGAATGTCTAACCTGAGTTTAGGCTAACCTTAGGAGACTTAAGAATTACAAAACGTTTGGAGTTGGTCTTCACAGCATATCATATCACAATATTTTAAATGTATTCCGTCATCCACGTTGCGTCCCCTCCTATTTACCAAAACTTTTCCGTCGCAGCTAATTTATTTTCCGACTAAATCTTATAAATTCTTGGCTGTGAGCCGTCCACACGCAATCTCAGTCAAACGTCGACTTTTTGATAACACCATTATATCGTGGATTTTTTTTACTAACTTTCACGAATTCTGGCTTTCATTTTATCGCAAGATAGATTGGTTTAAGAACCTATGCCTACATTTGTGGATGTTAATGTTTATTTCGTGAGTCTTTGACTGATTTATAGAAAACTAGTTTCAATTATATTTTTAATTTTTTTTTATTTAATTAATTTATTTATTTGTACTAAAAACCAGGTTACATAATTATAGAAGGCTCTGATCCCTGAACTAGTAAGAACTGTCTTTCAGGATTATATATAATATGATTGATATCCTAATATGAGGTTGTTTAAAATACGAATTCCAGGAAGGTCTTTTCCTAAAAGTTAAACTACTTTTATAAAGTGAAATACTTACTCGTATATACTTTGAATCTTAATTTAAAATACTTATATAATTATTGAAAATTTCAGGTTTGAATCCTAGAGATAGCAGCAGCAGTTAATATTATTAGAATTAAGTATTCGTTAATATAGGCTTACTTTTAGTACTTGTAATAACAACAAAAAGCAACTAACTTTACGCCTTAAATAAAAGCCTTCGAAATTAACTCGAAAGAGTGAAGGGCTGATTATAAACTCGAATAAAACCTGAACAAATACCTACAGCAAAATTCACCAACGAGGCAAACCATTTAAATTAGGCCCGATAACTCGAAAACCGAATGAAAAGGGTTTAACCAGGAGTACTCCAATTAGTTTGCTGTTATTTTTCCATTTCGTTCTACGCTATCGGAACTGGGTCGCTTTAAAATCGATCATACTTTTAATGAATTTCAAATTTACGACTTGATTTGTGTTTCTTTTAAGATTCAGGTAATATTCTCTGTACGCTTTTCTAGGTGGTGGTAGGTTGGATAATTAAATCGTCTAAGTTGGTATCTAGCAAAGTGCCAGCCTAATACCTGGTTCACTTCTGTATTTCAGGAAGAAAGTACGTGGGTATTACAGATAAATTTGGTTAGTATGTTGTTAGATATTGCTGTTGAATGCAGGTATGTCAATTCAAATTCATTAACATCATCGGATGAGGGAATTGGTTATCCCGTTGGCTACATGACATAAAAAATATTAATAAATAAAAACAATCTTTTTTGTTTAAAAAAAACCTTGTTTTTATTGGATATAATTTAATAATATAATGTAGCATACTATAATTTTGATTTTTATTCAAGACAGATAAAACATATCACTTAAAATACAAGTACAAAATAATAGCCTCAAAGGTTTCTTTTAATTAATCATTGAAAATCCTTGACAATTTGTAACACATTTATATCGCATAATGAATATTTAACCAAGGGTGCTCCTAGCAGAGGCTATTTTAATGGCAAAAAGTATTTAAATAGGCTTATCGGAATGAGTGTGACACTAATACGTCACGCGATGATAAGAAAAGGTTGCTTATGAGTAATTAAAAGGAATAAACAAGTCAAGTTTGTGCTTCTGTTTGTTACCGTATTTATAAAACCCCAAAGTTAATATCATGGTTTAACGATTAATATAAGTAGTAGTATAGATACATCGTTTTGATAAAAACATAAAAGGATAGTATAAAATTTACTAAATATTGAAAAGATTACGTAAAGTTTCATTGGGACTTCGAAAGTACACAAGTTTTTTTCATAATCAGTCCAATGTATTTTTTTTTGTATTAACTACGTTCTTATTTTTTACTTCATTATGGACAATAATAAATGTTTATAAAACTATTTAAAATTCAATCTTCTATGAACTCATCCATGATGACGCCAAGATAATGGTTTTCGTTCATTATTTAGTGCGTGTCTGATAATATTTTTACTAATCGTTTAAATTTAAATTTAACAAATTTCATTTGTAGATTAAGCACTAGACACTATATTTCCTAGTACAGGAGAAACTTCCATTCTATTGGTTTCGTGCATTCTTGAATCCTTCGTGCGCAAATTCAACTTTATCTCGGCCAGTTTTAAAACATATATTTGGATTCAACAATATGTTTAAATGGATCAATATTATGATTGTAATATTGTTAAAATAGGCACGAAATATTTTATGCGCAACTCTAACTTTCGAGCTTTTGAAAGCTTAAACGTGACAAATGAATCGTAATGAATGTTCTTGCACCAAAGCAATATGTGATTGCTATAAGCAGATGAAAAGAGATGTCATGAACTTAATAATGTCATTACCATAAAATTTTAATGACTAGGTAACGATATTATGTATGAAGTTGTCCTGAAACAATTGCAATCTTAAAAGCTTCATTTTTATCACGGTTAATTCTATCGCGCAGCTATTCTTCACAATAAATTTTCGTTAGATTTTTATTTGGTCACAATATATCAGCCCTTTATTATGGCATATACGCTTGGCTCAAGTGGTCTTTTTTACTCTGGGTCGCATAGATTTAGGGACATAATATAAAACCATTACCTTCCACGCTGGTCTTTTGCATGAATGACCTGCATTCACTAAAAACTCTTAGTAGTCCGACTAAATGTAAAAATATAAGTAAAGTTTGAGAGGCAGATGGAGAAGTGCAAATTTAAACTAATATGCATAAATAAGAATATTTTTAGTGTCAGTTCGATGATGTGGATTTCGCCCATACGCATTTCGACTTCTCTTTATAGTTAATAAATAAATAAAATATCCACTGACATTAACAAAGCGCCATCTAGCCCCAAGTTAAGCGTGAAGCCTGTTTTATGGGTACTAAACAACGGATAAATATACTTATATACATTTTTTTTGTAAAAACCTACATATTATACATAGGAAACACCCAGACTATTACAAACAGACGTGTTCATGCACACGAATGTTTGTACTGACCGGGGATCGAACCCGGAACCCTTGGTGTTGCAGTCGACGTCTCAACCGCAACCCCAATGGGTCGTCAGTTACCATATTAAACCCTAACCCGGACATTTCAATGTGACACGTTCAGTCCCAATCCCCTTTAAAAGTAATACTTTTTATGGTCAAATCGTACGGTTGGGTGAACAATAAAGTAATGAGTGAGGTGACGACCGGCGTCTAACCGGCGACAGTCTTATGACATTCCCTATCTAAGGGAGCACGCGATGTGTGTTTGTTCAAATATACCACTACGCGCAATGGCGCTGTTTTAATTTATTTATTTCGAACAGAATGATAAAAATGACAACTTAGGTCTATTTCTAAAGAAAGACCTAATACCTGTAGTCGTAAACTTCAAAATAGTTAGCTTCATTTCTAAGGGACAGTTTCGTGGTAACAAATAAACATTATTGATTATATCCTGTGAAAAAAATTGTTCGCAATATTATTTAGTATTTTACTTTAAAAAAATCAGATGAAATATTGTGTTAGATGCTGTTATTACCATTGAAACTTTGTACCTTTAAAAATCCTCACACATAAATGATAGGTAGAAACTTAAAGATTTTGGTTTTGATCTTAATAGCCCTTCGTTTATACATTTATCAACAAAATAAACGTAGTGTAACTTTCTATCGAAGAAGATAAGTAATAGTCAACTTATCGTACACTTGAAACGTCTTACGTTATTCAATATTGTAGAATTAATAAAATATATTTTGTCCCTTATACGTAACTAAGGGACACTGGCAAAAGGTACCTGTTACTAAAATAACAAACAAAGAAAGGGTAAATGTAAATAAATAAATATTAACACTGGAGTTAAAGTATTTAATATTTAATCACGTATCATTCTCGTATCTAGCAGCCGTCGTATGACCATTGCGGATCTATAAATATTTATAAAGAAAAAACAGTACCACGGATTTATTGGGTGCTATTTTTCACAATGAAAAATGTTTTGAGTTTTATTTATTTACTGTAATGAATATTCATTTAAACACAGCAGTACTATTTACTGACCTGAATTCAACCAGTATTCGACCGTACTGATACATCTATTACATATATAATACAAAATTGAAGTGACTGTTTGTAATATTGTAATAAAATTTTTTTCTTCATGCTCATGAATATACTCGTATATACGATACATATGCCAAAATAACATTTTTTTAAAGTTTTGTCCGTCTGTTTGTTCCGGGTAATCTTTAAAACGGCTGCTTTGATTTGGACTGGTCTTTTTTGGCAAGTAACTAATGTTATAAAATAATACACAGGGTATTTTTAGCTTAGGAAAAACTTTTGAATTTAGAATAATAAAGCAATGTTTTGCCACACGGCAGCCGCGCGTCGCATATGCTTTGTTTTTTGGTTATGTTTTTCTACGGGGGTATATAATTTCATAACACGGGTAATACTGCGGAGAACAGCTAGTGATAAATAAAATTAAGTATCCAGACAAATAGTAAAACTGCGATTAACAACTAATGAAAAGAAACCAACTAATAAAATACCAAACTTCTAACAAACTATTGGCGTTGAAAAATCCAAACAAACTCAAATAAATCAGTGTTTATTGCCCATTTAAATATCTACCACGCCAAAATGCGTCACGTACGGTCACGTGCAAAAAGATGTATAATATCTGGATCTTATTTTCAAGCAACAGAGTTCATAATGGTGCCAAATTACTGTGACTGTAAGTCAGTTTAATTTACTTATGTAGCCTTTGCCGTATAAACCAGCTGATAACAATGCAGCTGTGATTTTAGTCACAATGCAATAACAGTAGTGAAAACGCGCGCATATCTCATGCATTAATGCATTTTGTTGCTATGATAATTTGGTTACAAATTGATTAGATCCTGGAATAGGGTACGTAGTGTGGTTTTGCGACTATGTACAAAGTAGCATTCTCTATAATTTTAAATGTTCTTAAGTTTAATAATTTATGATGCATCACTGAAAAATTAAAATTGGAATTTACATAGTCACTTGTTGAATAATATAACAGCCCATTAGAAATGTAGGTTACAAGAAAATACATTTAGGTTGCCTTAAAATAAATATTAATTTAAATAAAAATGGAAATCAAAATTATACTTAAAGAAAAAGCTCTAAACTGTGTTATTTGTAAAAGAAAAACAAATGCATCACGTGCTTCAACTTCAACAAGGAAACTACTTGATAAGAACCAGGCCGTTAATTGTTACAATTTTATTGTAACAATTAACGGCCTGGTTAATTGTTTTTCTTATTTTTTATAGCAAATGAAATAAGTTTTCAGGAATGTGGTGGTACATATATAAAATATTGATAACATTTGTTATATTCTAGATTTTGTAATAAAATTGATACAAGAATACATTTTGCTTAAAATATTTACCCTATTAAGCAAAGGAATAAAATTCAAAGACACACCGATAAAATTCCTATGATATGATAATATTATTAAAATGTTAGTTGTATTTTTACTGTTTAATCAGACAATGTGTCTATTTAAAATCAAGTTTTGTTGCTGTAAATGTATTTTACAAGCTTTCTGTTTTTCTGATAACAACTGTTTAGGAAGTACCAGGTTTCGTACTTCCGAATCAAATATTTTATTGTATTTATACGGTATAAATCATATTTCGCGCACATTGAAAGTTAAAATAATAAAATATTAATAATGCATAAGATCTAAATATGAGCAAGGAAGTTGAATTTTAATAAATATGTTGTTTCTATTTGATAATAAAATTAATGATATTAACAATCTTATTTGGTAGAGGGAATCAAATGCAAATCCCATACCAAAAAATATGTGTATATACATGTACTAGAGTGTTAGCTATCTCATGATATCATTTAAAATCTGCATATTTAAACTACGTCACATCAACCATTTGATGAATTATTTCGTATGCAATTAACAAATTAAGAATCAACAATCATTAAAATGTGCAAATATCGTTTCTGTTCGAAATTAAACAACTCCATTCCCAATTCCTCTCTTTATACTGTAGTTCCATCACTCGATTGATGTTAAACCCTTAAAGCGGAAAAGTGGACTGCTGATTTCATTTTGGCTTTAAACCTGCAATTACCGGGATTGAAGCGTAAAATGTTATTAAAAGGCGTAAACACAATAAATGGACGAGTATGTGGAGCATCGGTGTGAGGACAGAAAAAGCCTATAAAACGTTGGAGTTTTAATTAAATGTAATGTAAACAGACACGAAACCGCCACCGGGTAAATTATGGCTAGGGGCTGCCACAAGGACGCGTTGACACGTCAGATTGGGACTAAAAAGACTGGACTGATAAGTTTTTCGATATTTAACAGCGACGGCAAGAAATGGTTCACGTTGAAGTTTTTGGTGCTATATTTAACAGCGGTATTTAGAGTACTCATGTTTCCAGTTTTCGTTATTTTTTAGTTGGTAAAGGCGACTTAATGGTGCTTAGTATATGGGTATCTTAAAAACTTACACGTTACATTTTTTTTGCAGATATCGTAAGGATTTGTATTATGTAGATGAATGGGTACATTTATGAAAAACTTATATTTGGACCTATATTACTAATAAAGTACCCCTATATTTTAAGAGCTTTATAGACTTGTTTTGACGGCCGAGTAAGTGTTGGTGGAATACTAAGATATTTTCTACTATTTAGAAATATTCACCATGACAATTCGAGGTTTGGTTTGGTTTAACTTAGTTTTAGGCAATCTAAGAACCCAAAAACATTACATAATTTCGTACCTAGCTGTTTTAAGAGAAGCGTTATAAGACCTGAATTACCCCAGCTTCTGAAGAAGATTTAATGATCATCATTATATAATATAGGTTATCTCCCAAGAGAGTAAGATTCGTTATTTAGTAGGATGCAAGTACTGTGTCGATGTGGTTGACTAAAGTCTCGGAAGGTGTAAGTTGAGACTATGGGCAATGCTTCCGTGCAATGTTGGGTTATTAGTGCCTGATACGTGGGTCGTGGGTTTGGATGCTGAAAGGGCGGAAAAAGGTGGTAGAAATAATAATACTAGGACTATGATTCTTACTCCTCTTCGTTGTCACGTCTTCTTGTCGTCCAAATGCCTTCCTGTCGTCTAGTCAATTGTCATAATGTCTTTTTCTATATGTCAAAAAGTGTTAATTCGCAGTCAGCCAGTCACTTCTGTCGAAGGAGGCTGGACGCCACGACAGATGCCTAGTAAAAATCCTCTTATAGGTATACTGTGCGTAAAGATCTATTCTCAGCTTTGAAAAATTATGGGCTTATTATAGATGATTATAGTAATAATACTATGGAGCGATTGGCCCTAAGTTATCCTATCATGCGGGCTAAATGCAGAGTGGTAGGTATCAACGAGGACCTACCTAAATAGCATAGTACGAGTAGTTAGAGCCGATGTCTTAATGTGCGCTTCTAAGCACAGAAACATCTTTATTTTCCGATTATCAGCTTGAAATATTCTGAGTGTCCGCAGGGGATGGTATAACTTATAATACAATATACCAACAACATGCTAGAAAAAATAAAGATTATAATATTGTTCATTTTCGCATATTACTCACCAATTTTCACATTGTAAAAGTGAGGTACAAGAGTAAAAAATAATTCCATGACCGATTCGAAACGTGTCACACGACACTATTAATGTCTAAACACTTTTCCTTAACTCAAATAAGATATTCAAATTAGCCCTCATTACACCAAGGGGCTCATGCAAATGAATCATTTGTATTAATTCAGTGTTAATCACTTGACATGTTTTTATTTCCTAAAATGTAAGAATTGTCGCTTTTATTATTAAAATACAAATGTATATTTTGATTAAAATACCATTTATGAAACTGAAATCAAGAAATAATGCATTATATAAACACGTCATTGTTCCACAAAATCATCAAGCTAACAAATTTAGACAATACAAAAAAAAATTAGCACAAAAACTTAGTGTATAATATTATCTTCTGGGTATTTTGGAATCGAACTATGATTTTCAGTTAATGCAAACGTACGTGCCATTAATGGTCATGGATGGGAGTCTGACCTGATGACTCAGTTTTTTAGTGCATTATCTACATACCAAGTGTATGTATATAAAACAACTTTCTATGTTACAAAATAACATGCAATATGTATCAAACATTATTAAATTAACTTTGCTGGCTATCTCGACTAACAATGTACGTACTAAAACCTCCAACTTTAATGTTATATTCATGTATTGCATACAAGTTTATACGAAAAAATAACCTTAACGAGCCAAAATTTTCCATCACACGATACATGCAACATTCTTTTATTCAACATTCCTATCTACTTTGACATAAAATCGGCACATTGCAGGGAACGTGCGGTCATGCAGTGCGGCCGGCTACGTGGCCGTTATCAACGGCGGTCGCTTAGCATATCACTGGGCGCAGTTGCTTTTTGTAGCTAGGCGACGGGCTGTATGCTTGCAGGGAATAAGGCCTACTATGCATGCATAGTCATAGATATGTAATGTGTTATGTTTATTTAACTGGATTCTACCTTAGACGTAGACTTAATAATGCACATTCACAAACACACACGCACGCACGAACACCTACACACTCACGCACGTGCATGCACACACATACAAACACACATTTAAGCTTGTTACTTTTATACAAAAATGATTATATAAAGCTTAGTAATATTGACATAATATGGAAGAGCGGAACCTCCTAACACAGGCTTGTTGCTTAGATGGAGGTTCCAAATCACTAGTTTAAGACTGTGAAAAATATTGTCGATGGAAATAAATTATTATAAATTATTATTAATGTAAACAATCAGTTCTTCCGATTGTGAGCAGACATGAGATTTGGGCGATTTGGCATGATGGCGCCTCGATCAGTGTAATACCACGGTTACGTATTATTATTTTCTTTTCTCGCTCAGTTTTAAAAGAGCGTTATCGCACTCATTACTCCTCGAAAGTAAGGTGTCTATATTTATCTGTATCAATTACCCCCCGGGTAAACATACCAGTAATAGTACTCACACTGTTTGGTCATCTGTATGGTAAGCAACACCGCTATATTGCGAGACTAGAGGTCCCTGAAGACTAGACATCGAAACATTGTATTTTGTTACTTGTCCTTAACGACTTTCCTTTGATGGTCTGATCAAAATGTAAGATAATTTATGTGTACCCTGAAAGTTGAATGAATGTATTATACAGCTGTAACGTTTACTGCTACTTAATGAAGATCTGCACCAATGCTATCATATTTGGCTTTCGAACCGTGACGACCGTTGCCAATTATCTCTTTTGGCAATTATTATTTATCGTTGAACTTCTTATACAGTATGGAATTTAGGACTACTTACCGCTGCTTCAGCAGTTTTGATAACCGTGAGCAACTTATTATGTAACTTTATTTCGACTATGAATACGATATATTATTATGCTGTGAAAAATATAGTTGAATAAGAGACTTATCATCAATAGATTTGATCAGTACTTATAAAGTATGTTGAAGAAGCGATACGTTTCATATAGAGCACCTCCGTGATTTAAGTTCACGACTCGTCCTACGTATTTTTCTAGTTTGTCGTATGGTTAGTGTTCCGCATTATTTCCGTTTCGTGACTTCTAGCTTTGTTACGTCGGAATGTCGTTTGAAGTATTACCTGTCGGTATTCCCGCAAAAATATTTAATACTGCTGCCAACGTTGTTATGAAGCAATTCCGTTAAATTCAACATTAATTATTTCCCTAAAAGTTCAACAACACGCAAATAAGGAATGGGTTTCAATTATTGTGATTAGACTGCAATTTTCTGCTTATCAATTCAATTAGCAAATGGTTTTTCAATTCAGTGTAATTCAGTTGCAGTAGTTACATCCTAGTCATTGAGTGTCAGAATGATTATAATATATTGTAATAAATATGATTAATTATTTAATTTTGACTAATCATGGTACTCCTACTACGTAGGTACTCTATATTGTATGCTGTTCATAGAAATTCCTGGCCTTATGTTGCTTTAAATTCAAAAAATATATTATTTTAGACGTTTCTCTTGTAGTATTAGTGTTTAATTTTCACGTGATATTTTTTTTATGTTATAAGTGTACAGGACGGTCACCTGGTGGTAAGTGATACGCCAGACCATGACAGAGCGGCATTAAAGGAGACCAACAACTGATAGACAGTTATTAACCCCCATCAATGCCGCACTGCGCCCGTCACCCGAGACAACAAATGTTAGGTCTCTTATACCCGGTAATTTCACTTTACTAGCTACAGTGCCCTCATCCCGAAACACAAAAGTGCATAACACTCCTGTTTCACGGGATAATATCTGGCACTGCGGTGGTTCCTATCTAGACGACTATGTATCGAGTCTACCACCTAGTATATAATTGGCACGATAATCATATCTTTATTATTTGGTTATTACACAAATTCGTACTTAAGTGTTCTATTTAAAAACTATATTACCTTAACGTATGCCCAGGCTTATTTACTAACATTAATTTACTACTTCATGTACTGTCAACAAATCAAATAAGTATGTGTTTCATGAATATAAAAAAGCGAAATTGTGAAATAATAAGCATCCAATACAAGACCAATGCAATAACAATTCTGCTACTCCTAACCTGACTATACCTTGCGTAGTCCCTACATATAGGTACCGCTTATTGTGACTTGTGTTAAAGTGACCAATATAGTTCGATACATAATGGGTATGTATCAAGAAAAATACTAACGCCAGCCAACGCTCTTTCGTTGTTTACAAAACAAAGTATGGCGAAGCGTTTTATACGGATGACTGAATTTTCGTAGATAAACGTAAATACAGAAAAACACGTAAACGCAGAATACTAAAAAAACAAATTCGTCATAGGAATGTTACTAAGACAAACGACACTTTTGCGATCTACATTTGAGGTTATGTCTCGTAACTGAACACAAGATGTCTTGCGTATTTAAGTTTTTTCTTTATTATATTTTTGTATATTTTTTGACGTTCATAAGTGCTTTTTGTAAGCCTAATTTGAAATAAATATTTTTGACTTTGACTTTTTTTGGTTTATTTCATAGACAGGCAAACAAGTAAATGACTCACCTGTTTTTTAATGATATCGCTATCCATCATCGCTAGCAACTCGGAATCAGCAACGATTGATAATTGAAATATTGAGGGCAAGGTGGAATATTGGTGTACGTAATCACACTAACTTGATTAATACAACGTTGTTTCACGCCTATTTTCTTTGAGCCCGGTTTCACTCTGGTAGAGCCAGAACCCTCGTATCGAAGTACTTAAAGTATCAAACAATTGTTTTGAATTACTTAAATACATATACCTTTACGGGTAGGCTTGTGCCCCTCGGTGGGGATGTAGAATGAGCTGATATGATGATACGCAACAAGTGAAACACTTTACAAAATTTTACATAGGAAATTTGTACCATTGGCATCACTAAATAGCAAAGGCCATCTGTTAGAAGTGTATATATGCATTCCCAAGAAAAAGAAAAGAGTATTCAATTATACCCAAAATAGTTTTTTAATACATTTAGTTAATCTACCCTGACCTCTAGTCTCTACAATTCTTCTATTCTTCGTAATAAATTATTTCTATGCTTGGTAGGAATGTTGAAAATAGCAGCACCTGGAAACATTAAGGTCTTAATAGAGGTGTTTTTACCCGTTATTTGTTATTTTTTGCGTAAGATATATTTTACTGCACTAACAAAAAGAAAAGCGGTAGGAGTGGTGACAGAAGATCTATAATTTTCCGTGACTACTTTAATCTATGACGTGGGAACTCATATTTTTCAGTATTTTACATATTACAGCTTATTCTATGTTATAGGAATGAGTTTCATCAAACCCGTTACCTAGAATAACCGTAAATATTTCGGCAAATATCTTCAGCGATAATTGGCATATAGTCAAAGCCTCGTTCACTGTTTAGCAAGATGGAGTAGGGACGATGAAATTACTATATTCCTCGAAACAAGGACCCACTAATACGAATTAATATCCATAAGTAATGAGAGTTGCGACCCAGTCCTAGAATAGGAATGTATGGCAAAAATTATGTCAAATTTACCCTAAAAGGCAAATGCCACTTTAAATCGCGCTTTCAATGCTTAAGCCACAATCATTTAACGAGCAGGTGATAAAATTTTTGCCTAAATTTTTCCATACAAGGTGTTGACTTATATGGAAATATATGCCGCGTTAGTTAACGTGACACAAGGTCAATCGCAGGCCGGCCATAAATCAAGCTAAAACAAACAATGTGTTTGTCAGAGGTAATGTTTGAAATACGACCATATTCGGATCGTCCGATTATTAAATTTATACTTAAATATTTGCTGATATGTTTTAATAATAATAATAGTTTATTTGCAAGAACATAGTACAAATAAAGTAACATATATTATATGGTAAACGTTTTGAGTACAAACTTGAATATCAATAAAATAAGATGTCCTTAATAATATCACTTATGTATATATTATGAAAAAAATAAAAAGTTGTTCTTATTATGTACCTACCAATCAATCACAATTTTGAGTTACGAACTGTAAGCTAGATTATTAAGCATTTAGTCCTTATATATTTTATATTACCCGCCGGGAAACCAAAACCTATTAAAAATATTTCGTTCGTTTGCACTATTTGTTCGACATGACGCTCAAATCTATAAGGACTGTTTAATTTATAATACAATTACGTTTTACGTTGATGTTACAATTTATAGATATATTAATATACTTTATTCAGCAGCAGCCCTCTCACAGACAATGATGGGTTATGTCATAATCTCCACGCTTGGCAAGCGAGTTGAAGATAGCAGTACATATTAAAAATATGTATTCCTAAGCAGCTCTTTACGGCACTTGCTTGTTTATGTTTGTATTCTTACTTTAGCGGTAACATATTAACAAATGCCGCGCACACTTAATACTCCTTACAAATGATTAGTTTGGGCAATTAAAACGAATTAGGTTAATGTGTGTGGCTTTACTGGCTTTTGACCAGAAACTCGTTTTTCCCTCCTTCGTGCTGGTGGCTTTGCTTATCTGATGGCATTTATCACAATTTCCACCCCAATTAAAAGTGCTTCTGGCTGCCTTTATGTGAAGAAAGAATTTTGTTTACGGTTTTATTTCCTGGTACGTTTTGCCATATTTGCTTGTAAAATATTTTATGTTACCATAAAAGGAGAATTTAGAGTTTTTAATGATAGTTTAATTTGATGTTTGCATAAATTTCTTATTTTTTAAATTATTACGTCAACGACTTTCTAAGACTTAGACTGTTAAGTTGTTAGTGATGTCTACAATATTTATTAATTTGAACACTGAAAAAACCAAATCGTTATTTTTAATGGTTTCCAGACTTTATTTTCGTTTATATCTTTTTTCCCTAGAAATAGTTTTTTTCCAGTTTTCAGAACATTTTTAGTGTTTATCAAATCGAATCTCAAACCAGTAAATACCACCAAAATGGTCCCTATCTTCAACTTTTTGTGATCTATGTTAGAAGTAATCTCTCCTATTTCACACTAGATATCCCGGTCCTGCGCTTTCTTTATAAAGCAACCACTAGCGACACCTTCGATCTGACGGACCAGTGACGTCTTACGCTACGCTAGTATCTATATGGAAACTAATAATCGGAATAATTAGTTTTTGTTAATAACAGAACATATTTTACGCTAAATAGATACAACCATATTTATTCTATGTAATAAATTCAACAAAGTTTTTATATCCCAAACTACATATAAAGCAAACTTACCGTACATTGTATGTTGGTAACAGTAGGGAGTTTGGCAACCTACCACGATTAAAATTCTACAGAACCCAACGAAGCATGCGAAACAACATTTCAAAATGTAAGTACATTATTCATACCATTGCTCATATTTTCCATGCGATAATATGCCTGGAAAGCCTTTTCCAATTTAAATACAACACTTTTGTCAGTGTTTGTCAACCGGTCAGGGCTACAAATCATTCTAGCACCTGCGGCGTTATCGTGCCACCCCGTGAAAATCAACGTCTCCTAAACTGCGGACGCGGTTTTTCCACGCGCCCGCCATGGGGCGTTGGTCATTAAAATAAATTGTTGACGACAACTGGCGTGCGACGCTTAGCGCTATTAGCCAATTGAAGTATTTTTAATTCGGGGGTCTTTATTAATTTATTGGGCATACTTAATTTGTGTAATTAAATCGTTCTCTCAATAAATTACATAAAAGGAACCCTTTATTTGATCACTAAAGCTAAAATGTAAATCACTTAGAAAGTAACGTTTAAATTAATGTTTGCTTAATTATAGTACATACTTCGGTAGTTCTAAAATATTACTAAAAGCCGATGTGGTGTTTGTGACTCATGAAGTCATGACTCAGTCAGTTGCTACACGAAAGGTCCGGTTTTGGTCCCTTGTACCTACACACATTTTTGTGCATGACATCTGTTTATATTTAATTACCTGGATGCTTAATATATAAAATAAAAAAAATTGTATTAATTTAAAATGAAAACCAGTTTCAAAAACATAAGGTTTCATTCTCAGCTCATTATTGCGTATACGTTGCTGTATAAAAAAATATTAAAAAAAATGAAGTGAGAAAGAAATCCACCATTATAAAAATGAATAAAAAAAATGTTCATCCCACAAGGACATTCCATGTAAAATAGTGCCTAGATTACCACATAAGGTTTGCGCTGTGAAAAATATATACATCTCATGTAGACCAAGCTTCTGAATCTACACGACCTAACTCTACCGACTCTTACTTCCACAAATTCTAAATATCAGTAAATATGTACGGGTTCGCCATTTCGCTACCATCGTGGGGCGATGCGAATATTTAGTTTCTGATCTAAAGTAACGAGCCACTGATATCTAGAATTTGTAGAAGTAAGCGTCGGAAGAGTTAGGTCCTGTAGATTCGGAAGCTTGGCTCTGCATAATATTTGATATCTTTTTCACAGCGCAAAGCTTATGTGGTTGCCTTGGCACCATTTTACATGAAATGTTTTAATGGGATTTCAAATCTTTTTTAATAGGTTTCTTAAGTTACTGTCTACAATCCCGTTTACATTTTCATGTCCTAATTCATAAATTGGTGAGTCTTATACTAAACCTCCCCATTATAGGGCGGATTTTTTGCTATTAGCTCAATTAGGAACTAGGTGGCACTGCGTCAACCATATGATAACTGCAGATTAGAATATAATTTCAGCCTTTGGACGTCCAGTGCTGGACATAGGCCTCGTCCAATGTTTTCCATACGTACCTATCTGAGGTAATATGCATCCAGCTCTTTCCGGCGACCTACATCAGGTCATCCGATCTTCTTGCCATCCTACGCTAAGCTTTCCGGTACGTGGTCTCCTCTCAAGAATCTTTCTGGCCCAATGACCATTGGTTCTCCGGGCTATGTGGCCTGCGCATTGCCACTTCAGCTTGGCGACCCGGGTGACTATGTCGGTGACTTTAGTCTGTCTACGTATCTCCTTATTCCTGAGTTGATCTCGTAGAGAATACCCAAGCTTCGCCCTCTCCATCGCTTGCTCGCGTTTTACGAGTGCCGTAAAACGCCACTTTTAGGGACAAACACAGAGTACGACTAGCAGCGCTCTCTAATTTTTTATATATCTTCCGTAGACAGGCAATTAATCGCCATCTCACCTGATGATAAGTGATGATGCGGCCGAGGATTAATCGTGGCTGTCTAGAAACAGCATATTCACTAGGGCAAAACTCCTCACTATCGGTGAGAAGGCTCTGTGCCCAGCAGTGCACTGAAACGAGCTGTTAATGGTTACATTCAAAATGAGACTGTTCCTAAAGGTAATCGGCTCCACCAGTTAGAAACCCTACGAAGATTTGTGATTGGCTAAAGTTACTACGAAAGAAGAAGAAAGAAAGAATGTAATGTCAGATTGCATTATATTGATATGATCGTCTGATGGTTTCATAAAGTCGATAATCCTGAAAAGTACAAATAATCGCTATTAAAATGAGTAACCAATCTGATAGCGCTGGTACAATATGATTTCAATAAACGGGTTTCCAAGTCAAATATGCAAGATGAATTTAAAGTGCAGCAAGGAACGGTCAAAGAGCTGTAAGATCAAAGGATAGGGAATGCTTTGGGTCATATTTAATGTAAATATTGGAAGCTAGGGCAGAAGATTGCAGTATAAGCGGTCATTTCTTCTGATAAAGGGTAATATCATACTTGCACCTTAAAATATCGGTAAAGGGACCATAATGCACTTAGTAACTTTTGATGGTTATAATGTCTTGAATAAAAGTATTTAAATAATAACTCAATTTTATGTTGTGAGAAATTGGTTAGGTAGAGATGGGATAAATATATAAAAAATCCACAGCCTATGGGCTGATAGACGATGAGGATGAGGTCCATTGGGCTGATAGACGTCCTAAGTTACTCTTATCAAGATGCGTTCTCTACTCCATAATTTGTCAGCTTCAACGGTCATCGTTTTAAGGCATTGATTGCGAGACAAAGGAATAAGCTGTGAGTTAGATTTTTGCTGCCTAAAAATGAATAATAGGGCTGTATCACCTTATTGTCCCTGTTATGTATTGTTTAACCTAACAAAATACCATTTCATGATTAGTCCATAGTAAAAATTTAATGTTAGTTAAGCTTATCTGTCAACCCTCAGACATAATGAAACGTGTCTCGTCTAAAAATGTTATAAAGGAAACAGTGCAATCTGTCTTAAATTTAACAACCTCGTAAATAGTTTCGCTGTTCGCCGTTTGACTTACAATCATAAACTAAGATATAAACGACTATCCACTAACATTGCAAATGAATTTTTCCTCCGTAGCTTGCTTCTCCAAAACAACCTTTACTTAATTAGAGTTAAGACAGTGTTTCGCATAAAGGGATGTTGTCAGAAGTTTTTCATATCATTCAAGCAGAAAACATTGGCAAAGCGCTTCACCCGTCATAAAGGGGGAAACTTTACAAATCTTCGGATTTCTTACGCTTTTAGGGACACATAATATATTTATCTGCCCCTCGACACATTCACAATGGCTGGAGTTCGTCACTTGAGGGATTACTTAACGTCAAGGTTGACGCTGATTACGTAAAATTTAAACTCACAAGCAGTAAATACCTACCAGTACTTGGCAGTCTTCAAACACAAATCTTGCTTGGGCTTATTCATGCGAAAATTTGAAATGTTTGTAATATTTTGTGTTAGATGTTGATTGTTACACGTGCAGTTTCACCTAACTCGTAAGAAGTTTAAGCAAATATCATTAATTATCTTGCTTACGAACCCGAACATTTTTGTTATTGCTTTCAAGCGACGTGTATTAGGCACAGAGAAAAATATATGGATATGCAGTCAAATATACCAAACATCATACCTACTAAAGGATTGATCCATTCAAGCCTTCT